>JAVSCE010009592.1:0-47230 GCA_032199065.1 Smutsia gigantea
CAGGATCATTCCAGCACACTCGGCCCAGCAGGGTGGGAGTCCTGGGGAATTTCGGACCCCTTGGCTGGCAACTGGAAAAAAGTAGCCCCACTGAAACTTCCCACAAAGATCAGCAGCCTCCCATTCGTTCCTGCCGGGGCCAGAGCTACAAAGGGCCCTGCGGAGCGGTGCAGCCGCAGCTGCGGAATAGGGGAGCAACAGTGCCACCTACAGCATCCTCACAGAATCTACTCCCGGCGGACGTCCTTTTGTTTGTCTGTTTGCTTTTTATCTTTGGTGTTTTTTTTCTTCTCTTTTCTTTTCTTTTCTTTCTTTTCTTTCTTTCTTCTCTTTCTCTTCTTTTTTTTTTTAAGTCTATTAAAGAGCCCAGCTGACATGTGTGGCACCTACCAGCAACCACTTCTATAGCCATGAGAAAAGTAACAGGAATATGGTACAAACAAAGCTTATCCAGACCCAGACACCAGAGAGGGAGTCTGAACGGTTGGAAATGCACAACGTTCCTAAAAAAGAATTCAGAATAAAAGTCATAACCATACTGATGGATCTACAGAGAAATATGCAAGAGCTGAGGGAGGAAGTGAGGGAAGTGAGGAAAGACAATACAGAATTGAGACAAGCGATCGACGGGCTTAGCAGCAGAATGGACGAAATGCAAGAGACTGTTAAGGGACTAGAAATCAGAGAACAAGAATACAGAGAAGCTGAGGAAGAGAGAGACAAAAGGATCTCTAGGAATGAAAGAATATTAAGAGAACTGTGTGACCAATCCAAACAGAACAATATTCGCCTTATAGGAGTACCAGAGGAAGAAGAGAGAGAAAAAGGGATAGAAAGTGTCCTTGAAGAAATAATGGCTGAAAACGTCCCCATGCTGGGAAAGGAAATAGTCTCGCAGTCCACAGAAGCCCACAAATCTCCCAACACAAGTGACCCAAGGAAGACAACACCAAGACACATAATAATTAAAATGGTAAAGATCAAAGGTAAGGACACAGTATTAAAGGCAGCTAAAGAGAGAAAAAAGATCACCTACAAAGGAAAACCCATCAGACTATCATCAGACTTCTCAACAGAAACCTTACAGGCCAGAAGAGAATGGCGTGATATATTTAACGTAATAAAACAGAAGGGCTTCGAACCAAGAATATTGTATCCAGCACGATTATCATTTAAATATGACAGAGGGATTAAACAATTTCCAGACAAGCGAAAGTTGAGAGTTTGCCTCCCATAAACCATTTCTACAGAACAGACTGCTCTAGAGGGAAGCACTCCTAAGGCTAAAACGATGTCACCAGAGAAAATAAAATCATAGCAAAGAAAGCAAACCATCCAAACACTAACTAAAGGCAAATAATAAAACACCTAGTATATAAAGAATGGAGGAGGAAGAATAAGAAGGGAGAGAAATAAAGAAACATCAGATAGTGTTTACAATAACTTAACAAGAAAGTTAAGTTAGATTGTCAGATAGTAAACAAGCAACCCTTGAACCTTTGGTAACCACAAGTCTAAAGAGAGCAATGGCAATAAGTACATATCTATCAATAATCACCATAAATGTAAATGGACTGAATGCACCAATCAAAAGACACAGAGTAATAGAATGGATAAAAAAGCAAGACCCATCTATATGCTGCTTACAAGAGACTCACCTCAAACCTAAAGATATACACAGACTAAAAGTGAAGGGATGGAAAAAGATATTTCATGCAAACAAAAAGGAGAAAATAGCAGGTGTTGCAGTACTTGTATCAGACAAAATAGACTTCAAAATGAAGAAAGTAGCAACAGATAAAAAAGACATTACATAATGATAAAGGGGTCAGTCCAACAAGAGGATATAACCATTATAAATATATACACACCCAACACAGGACCGCCGGCATATGTGAAACAAATACTAACAGAATTAAAGGAGGAAATAGAAAGCAGTGCATTCATTCTCAGAGACTTCAACAGACCACTCACTCCAAAGGACAGATCAACAAGACAGAAAATAAGTAAAGACACAGAGGCACTGAACAACACACTAGAACAGATGGACCTAACAGACATCTACAGAACTCTACACCCAAAAGCAACAGGATACACATTCTTCTCAAGTGCACATGAAACATTTTCCAGAACAGACCACATACTAGGCCACAAATACAACCTCAGTAACTTCAAAATTATTGTAATTCTACCAACGAACTTCTCAGATCACAAAGGTATAAAACTAGAGATAAATTTTAGAAAGAAAACAAAAAGGCTCACAAACAAATGGAGACTTAACAACATTCTCCTAATTAATCAATGGGTTAACGACCAATTCAAAACAGAAATGAAAGAAGATATGGAGACTAATGACAACAGCAACACAAAGCCACATCTTCTGTGGGACGCAGCAAAGGCAGTTCTAAGAGGAAAGTATATTGCAATCCAGGCCTATTTAAAGAAGGAAGAACATTCCCAAATGAATAGTCTAAAGACACAATTACTGAAATTGGAAAAAGAAGAACAAATGAGGCCCAAAGTCACCAGAAGGAGGGACATAATAAAGATTAGAGAAGAAATAAATAAAATTGAGAAGAATAAAACAATAGAAAAAATCAATGAAACCAAGAGCTTGTGCTTTGAAAACATAAACAAAATAGGCAAACCCTAACCAGACTTATTAAGAGAAAAAGAGAATCTACACACATAAACAGAATCAGAAATGAGAAAGGAAAAATAATGATGGACCACACAGAAATACAAAGAATTATAAGAGAATATTATGAGAATCTATATGCCAACAAGCTGGAAAACCTAGAAGAAATGGACAACTTCTTAGAAAAATACAACCTTCCAAGACTGACCAAGCAAGAAACAGAAAAACTAAACAGACCAATCACCAGCAACGAAATCGAATTGGTAATGAAAAAACTACCCAAGAACAAAACCCCCGGACAAGATGGATTCACCTCTGAATTCTACCAGACATATAGAGAAAAAATAACACCCATTCTCCTTAAAGTTTTCCAAAGAATAGAAGAGGAGGGAATATTTCCAAACTCATTCTATGAAGCCAGCATCACTCTAATACCAAACCTGGGCAAAGACCACACCAAAAAAGAAAATTACAGACCAATATCCCTGATGAACGTGGATGCAAAATATTCAACAAAATATTAGCAAACCGAATTCAAAAATACATCAAGAGGATCATACACCATGATCAAGTGGGATTCATCCCAGGGATGCAAGGATGGTACAACAATCGAAAGTCCATCAATATCATCCACCACATCAACAAAAAGAAGAACAAAAACCACATGATCATCTCCATTGATGCTGAAAAAGCATTTGAGAAAATTCAGCACCCATTCATGATTAAAACTCTCAGCAAAATGGGTATAGAGGGCAAGTACCTCAACATCATGAAGGCCATATATGACAAACCCACAACTGACATCATACGTAACAGTGAGAAGCTGAAAGCTTTTCCTTTAACATCGGTAACAAGACAGGGATGCCCACTCTCTCCACTGTTATTCAACACAGTACTGGAGGTCCTAGCCACGGCAGTCAGACAAAACAAAGAAATACAAGGCATCCTGATCGGTAAAGAAGAAGTCAAATTGTCACTATTTGCAGATGACATGATATTGTGCATAAAAAACCCTAAAGACTCCACTCCAAAACTACTAGAACTAATATCTGAATTCAGCAAAGGTGCAGGATACAAAGTTAACACACAGAAGTCTGTTGCTTTCCTCTACACTAATGATGAACTAACAGAAAGAGAAATCAGAAAAACAATTCCATTCACAATTGCATCAAAAAGAATAAAATACCTAGGAATAAACCTAACGAAGGAAGTGAAAAACCTATACTCTTAAAACTACAAGACAGTCCTAAGAGAAATTAAAAAGGACACTAACAAATGGAAATTCATCCCATGCTCTTGGCTAGGACGAATAAATATTGTCAAAATGGCTATACTACCTAAAGCAATCTACACATCCAATGCAATCCCTACCAAATACCACCAGCTTTCTTCAATGAACTCGAACAAATAATTCTAAAATTCATATGGCACCACAAAAGACCCCGAATAGCCAAAGCAATCCTGAGAAGGAGGAACAAAACAGGGGGAATTACGCTCCCTGACTTTAAGCTCTACTACAAAGCCACAGTAATCAAGACAATTTCGTATTGGCACAAAAACAGACCCACAGATCAGTGGAATAGAATAGAAAATCCAAACATCAACCCAAACACATACAGTCAATTAATATTTGATAAGGGAGCCTTGGATATACATTGGGGAGATGATGGCCTCTTTAGCAGCTGGTGTTGGAAAAACTGGACAGCTACATGTAAGAGAATGAAATTGGACTACTATCTAACCCCATACACAAAGGTAAACTCAAGGTGGATCAAAGACCTGAATGTAAGTCATGAAACTATAAAACTCTTAGAAAAAAATATAGGCAAAAAGCTCTTGGACATAAACATGAGTGACTTCTTCATGAGCATATCTCCCCGAGCAAGGGAAACAAAAGCAAAAATGAAGAAGTGGGTCTATATGAAGCTGAAAAGCTTCTGTACAGCAAAGGACACCATCAGTAGAACAAAAAGACTTCCTACAGTATGGGAGAATATATTCATAAATGACTTATCCAATAAGGGGTTGACATCCAAAATATATGAAGAACTCATGCACCTCAACAAACAAAAAGCAAATAATCCATTTAAGAAACGGGCATAGGACATGAATAGACACTTCTCCAAAGAAGAAATTCAGATGGCCAACAGGCACATGAAAAGATGCTCCACATCACTAATCATCAGAGAAATGCAGATTAAAACCACAATGAGATATCACCTCACACCAGTGAGGATGGCCAACATCCCAAACACAAACAACAACAAATGTTGGCGAGGATGTGGAGAAAAGGGAACCCTCCTACACTGCTGGTGGGACTGCAAATTAGTTCAACCATTGTGGAAAGCAGTATGGAGGTTCCTCAAAAAACTCAAAATAGAAATACCATTTGACCCAGGAATTCCACTCCTAGGAATTTACCCTAAGAATGCAGCAGCCCAATTTGAAAAGGACATATGCACCCCTATGTTTATTGCAGCACTATTTACAATAGCCAAGAAATGGAAGCAACCTAAGTGTCCATCAGTAGATGAATGGATAAAGAAGATGTGGTATATATACACAATGGAATATTATTCAGCCATAAAAAGAAAACAAATCCTACCATTTGCAACAACATGGCTGGAGCTAGAGGGTATTATGCTCAGTGAAATAAGCCAAGCTGAAAAAGACAAGTATCAAATGATTTCACTCATATGTGGAGTATAAGAACTATGGAAAAAAAAAAACTGAAGGAACAAAACAGCAGGAGACTCACAGAACCCAAGAATGGACTAATAGTTACCAAAGGGAAAGGGACTGGGGAGGATGGGTGCGAAGGGAGGGGTAAAGTGGAAGAAGGGACATTATGATTAGCAGATGAAATGTTCGGGGGGCACGGGGAGGGCTGTACAACCCAGAGAGGACAAGTAGTGACTCTATCACATCTTACTACGCTGATGGACAGTGACTGCAATGGGGTTGGGGGTAGGGGGAACCTGGTGAAGGGGGTAGTGTAATCACCATAATATCACTCATTTAATTGTAGATTAATGATATCAAAATAAACTAAAAAAAAAAAAAAAGAATGCAGCAGCCCAGTCTGAAAAAGACATATGCACCCCTATGTTTCTCGTAGCACTATTTACAATAGCCAAGAAATGGAAGCAACCTAAGTGTCCATCAGTAGATGAATGGATAAAGAAGAGGTGGTACATATACACAATGGAATATTATTCAGCCATGAGAAGAAAACAAATCCTACCATTTTCAACAACATGGATGGAGATAGAGGGTATTATGCTCAGTGAAATAAGGCAGGCAGAGAAAGACAAGTATCAAATGATTTTACTCATATGTGGAATATAAGAACAAAGAAAAAAACCGAAGGAACAAAACAGCAGCAGGCTCACAGAACCCAAGAAAGGACTAATCGTTACCAAAGGGAAAGGGACAGGGGAAGATGGGTGGGAAGGGAGGGCTAAGGGGGAAAAAGGGGCATTACGATTAGCAGACATAATGTTGGGGGGACACAGCGATGGCTGTACAACTCAGAGAAGACAAGTGGTGATTCTATAGCATCTCACTATGCTGATGGACAGTGACTGTTATGGGGTTGTTGGGGGGGACCTGATGAAGGGTGTAGTTTAATAACCATAATATTGCACATGTAGGTGTAGATTAATGTTACCAAAACAAATTGAAAAAAGAAAAGCATGGCGAGAGAGGAATCAGGATGATGGCATGAAAGATGAGACGGAGAAATCCTCCCAGAACCACAAATAGTACGAAAATATAGTTAGTTGATACATCTAAGCCTAAAACAGCAACAAGAAAGAAGGCTGAAAAAGACTGTATACAGACCTCATGAACAGAGCAGACCTCACGAAACAGGGTAACATACAAAAGCCTTAATCCAGCGGGACCCAAGCCCTTCCCCCACCCCAGCTCACCAGTGGGAGGAAGAGAAATGGAGCAGGGAGGGGGTGGAAACCTGGGACTGCTGAACACCTAGTCCTGGACATCTGCTTTGTGAGCAGAAACCTATATTCTGTGGTGCTCTGGACCCTGGGGAGCTTGGACAGGCAGAGTGCTTCAGAGACTGACATTCCGGCCATTTGTGGAGGAGGGGATCCACATCGGCCCCTCTGTGTCAGAGGAAATGCAGGCAGTCTGAGAGGCTTCCTAGCACCAAGAGGGCTGTAGCAGGGGCAGGGTTTGCTTGGAGCTTGCTATACGGGAGAAGGGAAAGCTGAACAAGGTTGTCTTGGTGCACTCTGCCTACCCAGTTGGGAACTTTGAGGAGCTTCAGATGCTCAATCCCTCTGGCTGCCTACTTAGCTATGAGGCCCCCCACTGTGACACGCAGCCTGCTGGACCTTCCTCCTAGCCTGACAACAATGGCTCACAAACTGGCAGTGACTGTGCTGGCATCAGGCCAGCCAGAGGAAGACCCTGCGTACAATAGCTAGAGACACAAAGCACAGAGGCTTACATGTGTGTGCTTGGCCCACTGGCTCTGACACTGGAGACAGGCACCACAGATGGGAATTAGGAAACAGATATTTCCTCTACGCAGGTACCAGCTCCGCTCTCCTATGACCCACAACCTCACTCTAGGGACTGAACAGCTCCAGAGACTGGAGTGTCTGCGCACTAGTGGGCACCACACAGAAATATGAAATGTCAAAATAACATGGTTCAGACCAAAATCTCA
Source organism: Smutsia gigantea (assembly GCA_032199065.1). Taxonomy (NCBI): domain Eukaryota; kingdom Metazoa; phylum Chordata; class Mammalia; order Pholidota; family Manidae; genus Smutsia; species Smutsia gigantea. Next base: position 7,335 of record JAVSCE010009592.1, read on the forward strand.
CAAACCCAAGAAAAAGGGCCAAATGAAAGTAAACTCACTAATATTCCTGAAAGAGAGTGCAAAATAAAAATTGCAAACATGATTATGGAGGTACAGAAAAATATTCAAGAACTCAGGAACAAATTTAAGTTGGAGATTCAATCATTAAGAAATTCCATATCTGAAATGAAATATACAATGGAGGGATTTAAAAGCAGATTAGATGTAGTAGAAGAGATGGTAAATGGAATAGAAATTAAAGAAGAGGAATACAAAGAAGCTGAGGCACAGAGAGAAAAAAGAATCTCTAAGAATGAAAGAATATTGAGAAAACTGTGTGACCCATCCAAACGGAACAATATTCGCATAATAGGGGTACCAGAAGAAGAAGAGAGAGAAAACAGGTGAGAAAGTGTCACTGAGGAGGTAATTGCTGAAAACTTCCCCAATCTGGGCAAGGAGATAGTCTCTCAAGCCATGGAGGTGCACAGATCTCCCAACACAAGGGACCCAAGGAAGACAATATCAAGACATATAGTAATTAAAATGGCAAAGACCAAGGATAAGGACAGACTTTTAAAAGCAGCTAGAGAGAGAAAAAAGATCACATAGAAATGAAAACCCATCAGGCTATCATCAGATATCTCAACAGTAACCTTGCAGACCAGAAGGGAGTGGCATGATATATTTAATGCAATGAAGCAGAAGGGCCTTGAACCAAGAATACTCTACTCAGCAAGGCTAGCATTAAAATTTGATGGAGGTATTAAACAATTTTCAGATAACCAAAAGCTGAGAGAATTTACCTCACACAAACCACCTCTACAGTGCTTTTTGGAGGGACACCTATAGATGGAAGTATTCCTAAGGCTAAATAGATGTCACCTAAGGGGTAGACAAAGAGTACAGAATATGATTCATAATAAACAACGAATGGAGGAGGAAGAAAAAGGAGGAAAAAAAGAACCTTAAGGTTGTGTTTGTAATACCATACAAACTGAGTTAAGTTAGACTGTTAGATAGTAAGGGAATTACCCTTGAACCTTTGTCAACCATCATTCTAAAGCCTGCAATGCCAATAACTACATACCTATCGATAATCACCCTAAATGTAAATGGTCTGAATGCACCAATCAAAAGACACAGAATTACTGAATGGATAAAAAAACAACACCCATCTATATGCCACCTACAAGAGACACACTTCAAACCAAGGACATACACAGACTGAAAGTAAGGGATAGAAAAAGATATTTCATGCAACTAATGAGAAAAAAGCAGGAGTTGCAGTACTTGTATCAGACAAAATAGACTTCAAAACAAAGAAATTCACAAGAGACAAAGAAGGACATTACATAATGATAAAAGGGTCAGTCCAACAAGAGGATATAACTATTATAAATACCTATGCACCCAACACAGGATCACCTACATATGTGAAACAAATACTAACAGAATTAAAGGGGGAAGTAGAGTTCAATGCATTCATTTTAGGAGACCTCAACACACCACTCACTCCAAAGGACAGATCAACCAGACAGAAAATAAATAGACAGAGGCACTGAACATCTGTATTAGAACTGATGGACCTAATGGACATCTACAAAACACTCCAACCAGAGCAGCAGGATACACATTCTTCTCACGTGCACATGGAACATTTTCAAGAATAGATAATATATTAGGCCACAAAAAGAACCTCAGTAAAGTCAAAAAGACTGAAATTGTACCAACCAGCTTCTCAGATCACAAATGTATGAAACTAGAAATAAATTACACAAAGAAAATGAAAAAGCCCACAAACACATGGAGGCTTAATAACATGCTCCTAAATAACCAATGCCTCAATGACCAAATAAAAACAGTGATCAAGCAATATATGGAAACGAATGACAACAATAATTCAACACCACAAAATCTGTGGGACACAGTGAAGGCCGTGCCAAGAGGGAAATATATTGCAATACAGGCCTACCTCAGGAAAGAAGAAAAATCCCAAATGAACATTCTAAACTCACAATTAATGAAACTAGAAAAGGAAGAACAAACGAGGTCCAAAGTCAGTAGAAGGAGGGACATAATAAAGATTAATCAGAAATAAATAAATTTGAGAAGAATAAAACAATACAAAGAATCAATGAAAGCAGGAGCTGGTTCTTTGAGAAAATAAACAAAGTAGATAACCCCTAGCAAGACTTATCAAGAAAAAAAGAGAGTCTACTCACATCAACAGAATTGGAAATGAGAAAGGAAAAATCACTACAGACACCACAAAAATACAAAGAATTATTAGAGAATACTATGAAAAATTATATACTAACAAAGTGGATAACCTAGAAGAAATGGACAACTTTCTAGGGAAATACAACCTTCCAAGGCTGATGCAGAAAGAAACAGAAAATCCAAATAGACCAATTACCAGCAAAGAAATTGAATTGGTAATCAAAAACCGACCTAAGAACAAAACTCCTGGACCAGATGGTTTCACTGCTGAATTTTATCAAACCTTTAGTGAAGACCTAATACCCATCCTCATTAAAGTTTTCCAAAAAGTAGAAGAGGAGGGGATACTCCCAAACTCATTCTACAAGGCCAACATCACTCTAATAACAAAACCAGGCAAAGACACCACAAAAAAAAGAAAATTTCAGACCAATATCCCTGATGAACAGAGATGCAAAAATACTCAACAAAATATTAGCACCGAAATCAAAACTACATCAAAAAGATCAGCCATCATGATCAAGTGGAATTTATCCCACTGATGCCAGGATTGTACAACATTCAAAAATCCATCAACATCTTCCACTACATCAACAAAAAGAAGGACAAAAAACACATGATCATCTCCATAGATGCTGAAAAAGCATTTGACAAAATTCAACATCCATTCATGATAAAAACTCTCAACAAAATGGGTATAGACGGAAAGTACCTCAACATAATAGAGGCCATATATGACAAACCCACAGCCAACAGTATACTTAAAAGCGAGAAGCTGTAAGCTTTTCCTTTCAGATCGGGAACAAGACAAGGATGCCCATTCTCCCCACTGTTATTCAACATAGTTCTGGAGGTCCTATCCACAGAAATCAGACTACACAAATAAATAAAAGGCATCCAGATTGGCAAGGACGAAGTTAAACTGTCCCTGTTTACAGATGACATGATATTGTACATAAAAAACCGTAAAGAATCCACTCCAAAACTACTGATCTAATATCTGAATTCAGCAAAGTTGCAGGGTACAAAGTTAATACACAGAAATCTGTTGCATTCCTATACACTAATGGTGCACTAGCAGAAAGAGAAACCAGGAAAACAATTCCATTCACAATCGCATCAAAAAGAATAAAATACCTAGGAATAAACCTAACCAAGGAAGTGAAAGACCTATACCCTAAAAACTACTAGACACTCCTAAGAGAAATTAAAGAGGACACTAATAAATGGAAATTCATCCCATGCCCTTGGCTAGGAAGAATAAATATTGTCAAAATGGCCATGCTGCCTAAAGCAATCTACAGATTCAATGCTATTCCTATCAAAATACCTATGGCATTCTTCAATGACTAGAACAAATAGTTCTATAATTCAAATAGAATGACAAAAGACCCCGAATAGCCAATGCAATCCTGAGATAGGAGAATAAAGCAGGGGAATTACACTCCCTGACTTCAAGCTCTACTACAAAGCCACAGTAATCAAGAAAATCTGGTACTGGCACAAGAACAGACCCATAGACCAGTGGAGCAGAATAGAGAGCCCAGACATTAACCCAAACATATACAGTCAATAAGGAGGCATGGATATACAATGGGGAAATGACAGCCTCTTCAACAACTGGTGTTGGCAAAACTGGACAGCTACATGCAAGAGAATGAAACTGGATTATTGTCTCACCCCATACACAAAAGTAAACTCAAAATGAATCAAAGACTTGAATGAAGTCAGGAAACCATAAAACTCTTAGAAAGAAACATAGGCAAAATCTCTTGGACATGAATATGAGCAACTTCTTCATCAACATATATCCCTGGGCAAGGGAAACAAAAGCAAAAATGATCAAATGGGACTATATCAAACTAAAAAGCTTCTGTACAGCAAAGGATACCATCAGTAGAACAAAAAGACATCCTACAGTATGGGGGAATATATTCATAAATGACATATCCGATAAGGGGTTGATGTCCAAATTATATAAAGAGCTCACGCACCTCAACAAACAAAAAGCAAATAAGCCAATTAAAAATGCAGAGAGGACCTGAACAGACACTTCTTCAAAGAAGAAATTCAGATGGCCAACAGGCACATGAAAAGATGTTCCACATTGGTAATCATCAGAGAAATGCAGATTAAAACCACAGTGAGATATCACCTCACACCAGTTAGGATGGCCAACATCCAAAAGACAAACAACAACAAATGTTGGCAAAGATGTGAAGAAAGGGGAACCCTCCTACACTGCTGGTGGGAATGTGCACTAGTTCAACCATTGTGGAAAGCAATATGAAGTTTCCTTAAAAAACTCAAAATAGAAATACCATTTGACCCAGGAATTCTACTCCTAGGAATACCCTAAGAATGCAGTAGCGCAGTTTGAAAAAGAGATATGCACCCCTTTGTTTATCACAGCACTATTTACAGTAGCCAAGAAATGGAAGCAACCTAAGTGTCCATCAGTAGATGAATGGATAAAGAAGAGGTGGTACATATACACAATGGAATATTATTCAGCCATAAGAAGAAAACAAATCCTACCATTTGCAACAACATGGGTGGAGCTAGAGGGTATTATGCTCAGTGAAATAAGCCAGGCAGAGAAAGACAAGTATCAAATGATTTCACTCATCTGTGGAGTATAAGAACAAAGAAAAAACTGAAGGAATAAAACAGCAGCAGACTCACAGAACCCAATAATGGACTAACAGTTACCAAAGGGAAAGGGACTGGGGAGGATGGGTGGGAAGAGAGGGATAAGGGGGAAAAAAGGGGCATTACAATTAGCACACATAATGTAGAGGGGTGGGATGTGGGAAAGGCAGTATTTATAGAGAAGACAAGTAATGATTCTATAGCATCTTACTAAGCTGATGGACAGTGACTGTAATGAGATATGTGGCGGGACTTCTTAATATGGGTTCTAGTAACCATAGTGTTGTTCAGGTAATTGTACATTAATGATACCAAAATTTGTAAAAGTGTTAAAAAAAATAGGCATTGCCTCTGTAACCATGAAGGTAGGTAATGGATTTGACATGCAGGTATGGGATAGAGAGATAGAGAGTGCATCAAGTGAGATCTCATGTTAAACTAACCATTAGTTTATGATGTTGGTTAAGAGTTTATACACTTTGGCCCCACTATTTTTCTTCTTGGAGTGTGTCATAAGCAATCAGCAAAGAAGACAAACATTTATGTATAGATGTTAAACATACATCATTTAAAACATTAGGAATGATTTAAATGTTCAACATTAGAAGACTGATTCGGTGTATTATGATATATCCACATGAAAAAATACATCTGTTACCAGCCTCCTGTCACACTTCTAGAGCCCAGAGCAAGAGGGCAAATGAGGCTCATGGGTATCTATTTAAACATTGTAAATCAAGCTAACAGACAGAATATGTTTCTTTCTCTTACTTTGACAAATAAACCTTCAAAGTGACATGGAAGGGCCAAATTTAAATTTAGTATTCTCAGACTTCAGAATTCCATGCTGGAATGTGGCAACATGGAGAGAGCCAGCCCCCTACTTTTCCCAGCTCTGTATAAGTCCCGTGCCAAAAGGAGACTTATGCATGCTTGTGAGGACACTCAACCCTCACATCCAAAGTCCATCAACACCCTCAGACTGCCAAGCCACACCCCTGGGCCTGGATTGCACCATGCTATACAGTCATCCATCAAGGGGTAAGCCTTGAGAAGAGTCTCAAGGGCCTTTTGGTCATGGATTTTCAGGATTCCAAGTGCCTCGAGAGTGATCCACAAAGATGACACAGACTCTGTGTGGACACATCCTCCTTTCCCTGTGGACCCCTTATCTCATAGTGAGGAGCATAGCCAGAGGAGGACCAGAGCAGGGCTGTGACACTGGGTCCCAGGCAACCAGGAAGTGCCTGGTTTAAGGGCAGTACTGCCTGTTGCAGTGTTTAGTAAGAGGTTTTAATAGCATGAAAGATGTTTTCAATATGATTTTATGTGAAAGAGATTTAATAGTAAATATGCAGTGATCTCAATTATGTGAAGAAAATGTATACAAAGTACTAGAAGAGAAAAAGCAGAACTAGAAATAAACATGCCAAAATGTTCAGTGTAACTATCTCTGAGCACTGAAAGTGGGATGATTTTTTTTTAAGTAGTTAAACTTTTTCCCTACTCACCATGTCTCCTATGCAAAGTATGCATTGCATTGATAATCAGGAGACAAATAACTTATAAAACACTTCCTAAAATTTTGACCAAAAGCTTTACTAAATGCAGCATAGTATTACAGTAATTAGTTTTCTTTATCATAGTTATGAGGGAGGATGGAGAAGTTTATTTTTCCCTCTTCTTTTAAAAATAGCATTTATTGCCTTTTTTAAAGTTAAAAGTCTTACAATGAAGAATACATTTAAAATGCATAGAGGAGGCCTTGTGGGATTGTGGGCAGAGGGGAAAGATCTTGGTTTGGATCACATCCTGACTGTTGACTAGCTGTGTAACATTAGGGAAACCTTTCAACTTCTCAGATCCTCAAGTTCTTTTTTTGGAAAATGGGGGTAATGATACCTACATCATAAGATATTTGTGGGGAGCCACTGTAATAGCCTCTGAAGAGGACATAAGGTGCAGCACAAGACTAGTGTTACTTTGCTATCCCTGCCAGCCCCTCCCTCATTCAATGACTTGTGAGCTAGGAACAGGACAAAAGATAGAAGTGTTCTGTTTCTTGGGATTTTTGCAATTTAATGGGAAAGATAATACATAAAGTATGTAATGATCAGCTAGAGAGCAGTATTCAAACAAAATCTAAATGATAAAGAGTAAAACTAAGGTAGACATGCTTGGTGGTGGGGAGTATTAGCAATTCAGTTTTTCTGGGTCTGGTGAGAGTTTCACCCAAAATAAATGATGTTTATACATCTATGTTAACTCAAACCAGAAGACTGAAACCCAGAACTCTCCAGAAACCATGACTCGAGTTTTCATGATCCTGGATACATTTGTTAACTGGCTAGAAAGGTACACACAACAGACCCATCTCTTCAAAATTCATTTAGAGGCTGGATGGAGGATGTAGCTATCAATTTTACTATAGAGTAAGTTCCTTACTGTGGTCTGCTTACTGCAGCAAACCAGGGAACGTGTTAGTGACAAGAAAAAGCAAATCTGCCACCTTTAGCACTTCTGTTGTCTAAGGCATCAGCAAAACTAGGGCATGAGCAATTTCTTTTTGTTCCAGTCTTTGAGTGATGGAAGAGAGAGGTCTGGCTCAAATTATAGAAAATCAGAAAAGGTACAGTATTACATTTAGAAGACTCTTAAGATTACAGCTGAAATTTGTCTTCCAGATCTTTTTGTCTCTGCCAAATGGTTGTGACTCATTTTGATAGTGGCTGAAGAGCTGAAGCTAGTATAAATGGGCAGAACAGCAGACACAGAGATGATTATTCCTGCCTTCACATTTTTTGGTATTCTTGGCACTTTCTGAGCTTGCTTTCTTCCATGTTAACTGGAATAACAACTACCTCTTGCTACTGGGCTTTTTTTTTCTCTTTGAGACTGTAATTAATCATAACATAGAAAAGGTATAGTTACTGTGTAACATTGTTCTGTGAAAGGGCAGCCCCACAGCTGCCACTATTTTCATAGCAAAGCTTGTTACGTGTTATTACTTTGATATACAGAATTCTTTGAGCTATGATGTTTTCAGATGGGAGATGCTAGGAGTCTAGATAAGGATTCAGCCCCCAAATACACTTGAACTAGTGTTGATTCATATGTTTTACAGTAGTCTGTATTTTCATTCATATTTAAACCAGGATTTTCTTTTCATTCCTTTTTAAAATTTTTTATTAAGGTATTATTGATATACACTCTTACAAAGGTTTCACATGAAAAAAAACAATGTGGTGACTACCTTTACCCATATTCTCAAGTACACACCCATACCCAAATGCAGTCACTGTCCATCAGTGTAGTAAGATGCCACAGATTCACCGTTTGCCTTCTCTGTGCTACACTGTTTTCACCGTGGTTCCCCACACCATGTCTACTAAACATAATACCCCTCAATTCCCTTCTCCCTCCCTCCCCACACCCCTTCCCTTTGGTAACCACTAGTCCCTTCTTGGAGTCTCCAAGTCTGCTGCTATTTTGTTCCTTCAGTTTTGCCTTGTTGTTATACTCCACAAATGAGGGAAATCATTTGGCACTTGTCTTTCTCCGCCTGGCTAATTTCACTGAGCATAATAATCTACAGCTCCATCCGCGTTGTTGTAAATGGTAGTATTTGTTTCTTTCTTATGGCTGAATAGTACTCCATTGTGTATATGTACCACATCTTCTTTATCCATTCATCTACTGATGGACACTTAGGTTGCTTCCATATCTTGGCTATAGTAAATACTGCTGAGATAAACATAGGGGTGCATACGTCTTTTTGAATCTGAGAAGTTGTATTCTTTGAGTAAACTCCAAGGAGTGGGATTCCTAGGTCAAATGGTATTTGTATTTTTAGTTTTTTGAGGAATGTCCATATTGCTTTCCACAATGGTTGACCTAGCTTACATTCTCACAAGCAGTATAGGAGGGTTCCCCTTTCTCCATATCCTCACCAGCATTTGCTGTTCTTAGTCTTTTGGATGGTGGCCATCCTTACTGGTGTGAGGTGATATCTCATTGTGGTTTTAATTTGCATTTCCCTGATTATTAGTGATATAGAGCATCTTTTCATGTGTCTGTTGGCCATCTGAATTTCTTCTTTGGAGAACTGTCTCTTCATATCCTCTGCCCTTTTTTAAATCAGGTTATTTCCTTTTTTGGTGTACAGGTGTGTGAGTTCTTTATATATTTTGGATGTTAACCCCTTGTCGGATATGTCATTTACAGATATATTCTCCCATACTGTAGGATGCCTTTTTGTTCTGTTGATGGTGTCCTTTGCCATACAGAAGCTTTTTAGTTTGATGTAGTCCCATGTGTTCATTTTTTATTTCATTTCCCTGGCTCGATGAGATGTGTTCAGTAAGAAGTTGCTCATGCTTATATTCATGAGATTTTTGCATATGTTGTCTTCTAAGAGTTCTATGGTTTCATGACTTACATTCAGGTCTTTGATCCATTTCAACCTTACTTTTGTGTATGGGGCTAAACAATAATCCAGTTTCATTCTCTTGCATGTAGCTGTCCAGTTTTGCCAAAACCAGTGTTGAAGAGGCTGTCATTTTTTTTTTAGAGGCTGTCATTTCTTAAAGGCTCCCTATCTTAAAGGATAAGGATGGCCCCCGCCTCTGCTACATTATGTATGCTAATCCTATACCCCTCTTCCTCCTTATCTCTCCCTTCCCACCCATCTTCCCCAGTTCCTTTCCTTTTGGTAACTGTTAGTCCATTCTTGGGTTTTGTGAGTCTGCTGCTGTTTTGTTCCTTCAGTTTTTGCTTTGTTATTATACTCCACCACTAATGTATAGAAATGCAACATATTTCTGTGTATTGATTTTGTATTCCACAACTTTACTTAATTCAGATATTAGATCTAGTAGTTTTGGACTGGATTCTTTAGGGTTTTTTATGTACACTATTATGTCATCTGCAAACAGGAACAGTTTAACTTCTTCCTTACTAATCTGGATGCCTTTCATTTCTTTGTGTTGTCTGATTGCCATGGCTAGGACCTCCAGTACTATGCTGAATAGAAGTGGGAGAGTGGGCATTCTTGTCTTGCTCCCTATCTTAAAGGAAAAGCTTTCAACTTCTCAGTGTTAAGTATAATGTTGGCTGTGGGTTTGTCATATATGACCTTTATTATGTTGAGGTACTTGCCTTCTATACCCATTTTTTTATTTTGCTATTAATAATGTAATATTACATGAGCAATATTATTGTTACTAGACTCCCCCTATTATCAAGTCGCCACCACATACCCCGTTACAGTCACTGTCCATCACCATAGTAAGATGCTATAGAATCACTACTTATCTTTGTGTTATATTGCCTTCCCCGTATGTCCCCTGCCTCCACTACATTATGTATGCTAATCCTATACCCGTTTTTCCCCCTTATCTCTCCCTTCCCACCCATCTTCCCCAGTTCCTTTCCTTTTGGTAACTGTTAGTCCATTCTTGGGTTCTGTGAGTCTGCTGCTGTTTTGTTCCTTCAGTTTTTTCTTTGTTGTTATACTCCACAGATGAGTGAAATCATTTGATACTTGTCTTTCTCCACCTGGCTTATTTCACTGCGAAAAATACGCTCTAGCTCCATCCATGTTGTTGCAAATGGTAGGATTTGTTTTCTTCTTACTGCTAAATAATATTCCATTGTGTATATGTACCACCTCTTCTTTATCCATTCATCCACTGATGGATACTTAGGTTGCTTCCATTTCTTGGCTATTGTAAATAGTGCTGCGATAAACATAGGGGTACATATGTCTTTTTCAAACTGGGCTGCTGCATTCTTATGATAAATTCCTAGGAGTGGAATTCCTGGGTCAAATTGTATTTCTATTTTGAGATTTTTGAGGAACCTCCATCCACAATGCTTGAACTAATTTACATTCCCACCAGCAGTGTTGGAGGGTTCCCCTTTCTCCACATCCTCGCCAAAATTTGTTGTTGTTTGTCTTTTGGATGGCGGCCATCTTAACTGGTGTGAGGTAATATCTCATTGTGGTTTTAATTTGCATTTCTCTGATGATTACCAATGTGGAGCATCTTTTCATGTGCCTGTTGGCCATATGAATTTCTCTGGAGAAGTTTCTGTTCAGCTCCTCTGCCCATTTTTTAATTGGCTTATTTGCTTTTTGTTTGTTGATATGCCGAGCTCTTTATATAATTTGGATGTCAACCTCTTATCAGATATGTCATTTATGAATATATTCTCCCATACTGTAGGATGTCTTTTTGTTCTGTTGATGGTGTCCTTTGCTGTGCAGAAGCTTTTCAGCTTGATATAGTCCCACTTGTTCATTTTTGCTTTTGTTTCCCTTGCCTGGGGAGATATGTTCATGAAGAAGTTGCTCATGTTTATCTCCAAGAGATTTTTGCCTATGTTTTTTTTTTTTTTTTTTATGGTTTCATGACTTACATTCATGTCTTTGATCCATTTTGAGTTTACTTTTGTGTATGGGGTTAGACAATAATCCAGTTTCATTCTCTTGCATGTAGCTGTCCAGTTTTGCCAACACCAGCTGTTGAAGAGGCTGTCATTTCCCCATTGTATGTTCATGGCTCCTTTATCATATATTATTTGACCATATATATGCTTGAGATTATATCTGGGCTCTCTAGTCTGTTCCATTGGTCTATGGGTCTGTTCTTGTGCCAGTACCAAATTGTCTTGATTACTGTGGCTTTGTAATAGAGCTTGAAGTCTGAGAGCGTAATCCATCCCCCACTTTATTTTTCCTTGTCAGGATTGCTTTGGGTATTCGGGGGCTTTTGTGGTTCCATATGAATTATACAACTATTTGCTTTAGTTCATTGAAGAATGCTGTTGGTATTTTGATAGGAATTGCATTGAATCTGTAGATTGCTTTAGGCAGGATGGCCATTTTGACAGTATTAATTCTTCCTATTCATGAACACAGGATATGTTTCCATTTCTTGGTATCTTCTTTAATTTCTCTCATGAGTGTCTTTTAGTTGTCAGAGTATAAGTCTTTCACTTCCTTGGATAGGTTTATTCCTAGGTATTTAATTCTTTTTGATGCAGTTGTGAATGGAATTGTTTTCCTGATTTCTCTTTCTGCTGGTTCACCATTAATGTATAGAAATGCAACAGATTTCTGTGTATTAATTTTGTATTCCACAACTTTACTTAATTCAGATATTAGATATAGTAGTTTTGGATTGGATTCTTTAGGGTTTTTTATGTACAATATCATGCCATCTGCAAACAGGAACAGTTTGACTTCTTCCTTACTAATCTGGAGGCCTTTCATTTCTTTGTGTTGTCTGATTGCCATGGCTAGGAACTCTAGAACTATGTTGAATAAAAGTGGGGAGAGTGGGAATCCTTGTCTTGTTCCCGATCTGAAAGGAAAAGGTTTCAGCTTCTTGCTGTTAAGTATAATGTTGGCTGTGGGTTTGTCATATGTGACCTTCATTATGTTGAGGTACTTGCCCTCTATACCCATTTTGTTGAGAGTTTTTATAATGAATGGATGTTGAATTTTGTCAAATGCTTTTTCAGCATCTATGGAGATGATCATGTGTTTTTTGTCCTCTTTTTGAAGATGTAGTGGAAGATGTTAATGGATTTTCAAATGTTGTACCATCGTGGCATCCCTGGGATGAATCCCAATTGATCATGATGGATGATCTCTTCGATGTATTTTTGAATTTGGTTTGCTAATATTTTGTTTAGTATTTTTGCATCTCTGTTCATCAGGGATATTGGCCTGAAATTTTCTTTTTTTGTGGTGTCTTTGCCATTAGAGTTGATGTTGGCCTTGTAAAATGAGTTTGGGAGTATCCCCTCCTCTTCTACTTTTTGGAAAACTTTAATGAGGATGGGTATTAGGTCTTCACTAAAGGTTTGATAAAATTCAGCAGTGAAACCATCTGGTCCAGGAGTTTTGTTCTTAGGTCGGTTTTTGATTACCAATTCAATTTCTTTGCTGGTAATTGGTCTATTCGGATTTTCTGTTTCTTCCTGCGTCAGCCTTGGAAGGTTGTATTTCCCTAGAAAGTTGTCCATTTCTTCTAGGTTATCCACTTTGTTAGTATATAATTTTTCATAGTATTCTCTAATAATTCTTTGTATTTTTGTGGTGTCTGTAGTGATTTTTCCTTTCTCATTTCCAATTCTGTTGATGTGAGTAGACTCTCTTTTTTTCTTGATAAGTCTTGCTAGGGGTTATCTATTTTGTTTATTTTCTCAAAGAACCAGCTCCTGCTTTCATTGATTCTTTGTATTGTTTTATTCTTCTCAAATTTATTTATTTCTGATTAATCTTTATTATGTCCCTCCTTCTACTGACTTTGGACCTCGTTTGTTCTTCCTTTTCTAGTTTCATTAATTGTGAGTTTAGAATGTTCATTTGGGATTTTTCTTCTTTCCTGAGGTAGGCCTGTATTGCAATATATTTCCCTCTTAGCACAGCCTTCGCTGTGTCCCACAGATTTTGTGGTGTTGGTGTTGAATTATTGTTGTCATTCGTTTCCATATATTGCTTGATCACTGTTTTTATTTGGCCATTGAGGCATTGGTTATTTAGGAGCATGTTATTAAGCCTCCATGTGTTTGTGGGCTTTTTCATTTTCTTTGTGTAATTTATTTCTAGTTTCATACATTTGTGATCTGAGAAGCTGGTTGGTACAATTTCAGTCTTTTTGAATTTACTGAGGTTCTTTTTGTAGCCTAATATATTATCTATTCTTGAAAATGTTCCATGTGCACGTGAGAAGAATGTGTATCCTGCTGCTCTGGTTGGAGTGTTTTGTAGATGTCCATTAGGTCCATCAGTTCTAATACAGATGTTCAGTGCCTCTGTCTCTTTATTTATTTTCTGTCTGGTTGATCTGTCCTTTGGAGTGAGTGCTGTGTTGACGTCTCCAAAAATGAATGCATTGAACTCTATTTCCCCCTTTAATTCTGTTAGTATTTGTTTCACATATGTAGGTGCTCCTCTGTTGGGTGCATAGATGTTTATAATAGTTTTGTCCTCTTTTTCGACTGACCCCTTTATCATTATGTAATGTCCTTGTTTCTCTCTTGTGACTTTCTTTTTTTTGAAGTTTATTTTGTCTGATACAAGTACTGCAACTCCTGCTTTTTTCTCCCTATTAGTTGCATGAAATATCCTTTTCCATCCCTTCACTTTTAGTCTGTGTATGTCTTTGGGTTTGAAGTGAGTCTCTTGTAGGCAGCATATAGATGGGCTTATTTTTTTGTCCATTGAGTGACTCTATGTCTTTTGATTGGTGCTTTCAGACCATTTACAGTTAGGGTGATTATCGATAGGTATGTACTTATTGCCATTGCAATTTTTAGATTTGTGGTTACCAAACGTTCAAGGGTAATTCCCTTACTATCTAACAGTCTAATTTGACTCACTTTGTGTGCTATTACAGACGCAACCTGAAGGTTCTGAGGTTTTTTCCTCCATTTTCTTCCTCCTCCTTTCTTTGTATGTTATGAATCATATTCTGTACTCTTTGTCTATCCCTTGGGTTACATCTATTTAGTCTTAGGAATACTTCTGTCTGTAGGAGTCCCTCCAAAATGCCCTGTAGAGGTAGTCTGTGGGAGATAAAGTCTCTCAGCTTTTGCTTGTCTGAAAATTGTTAAATCCCTCCTTCAAATTTAAATGATAACCTCGCTGGGTAGAGTATTCTTGGTTCAAGGCTCTTCTGCTTCATTGCATTAAATATATCATGCCACTCTCTTCTGGCCTGTAAGGTTTCTGTTGAGAAATCTTATGATAGCCTGATGGGTTTTCCTTTCTATGTGATCTTTATTCTCTCTCTAGCCGCTTTTAAAACTCTGTCTTTATTCTTGGTCTTTGCCATTTTAATTACTATATGTCTTGATGTTGTCTTCCTTGGGTCCCTTGTGTTGGGAGATCTGTGCACCTCCATGGCCTGAGAGACTATCTCCTCCCCCAAAGTGGGGAATTTTTCAGCAATTACCTCCTCAAAGACACTTTCTATCCCTTTTTTCTCTCTTCTTCTTCTGGTATCCCTATTATGCGAATATTGTTCCATTTGGATTGGTCACAGTTCTCTCCATATTCTTTCATTCTTAGAGATCCTTTTTTCTCTGTGCCTCAGCTTCTTTGTATTCCTCTTCTCTAATTTCTATTTCATTTATTGTCTCCTATCTAATCTGCTTTTCAAACTTTCCATTGTATGTTTTATTTCTGATATTGTGTTCCAGAATGATTGGATCTCTGACCGGAATTCATCCCTGAGTTCTTATTTTTCTGTACCTCCATGAGCATGTTAATGATTTTTATTTTGAAATACCTCTAAGGCAGATTCATGAGGTCAATTTCATTGACTTTTTCTCAGGGGTTGTATTCATAATTTTACTTTTAACAAGTTTCCTTTGGCATTTCATATTTGCATATGGCCCCCTCTAGTGCTCAGAACCTCTGCTCTCTGGAGCCGCTCAGCCCCTGAAGCAATGTCAGGGGTCAGAGGAGAGCCATATTGGTGCCTGTGAGGAGGAGAGAGCTGTTTCCTGCTTCCTGGCTGCTATGCCTCTCTCCACTGCCACAACTAGTAGGCCAAGTCCACAGGTATAAGCCTCTGTGCTTTCGTTTGTAGATGCTGTAGATGGGGTTTCCCTCTGGCTGGCCTAACACCAGCGTAGGGTTTGCCGGTTTGTAAGCCTGGTGGGGCTGGCTGGGAGAAAGGCTCAGTAGGCTGCGTATCACTGAGGGGGTCCTTGGAGCTCTGTAGCCAGCCAGGGAGATGGAGCTCCTGAAGATCGTGAGAGTTCCCAACCTTCTGGGCAGAGTGCACCCAGAGAATTTTGTCTACCTGTCCCTTCTCCTGAGCAGTAAGCTCTGTGCAATCCTTGCCCCTTTAGCAGCCCTCTTGGTGTTAGGAAATCTTTCAGACTGCCCACGTTTCTTTTGTCCCAGAGCAGCCAGATATGGATCCCTGCTTTCCACAAGCAGGCCGAATCTCAGTCTCTCCAGGTATCCTGCCTGTCTTAACTTTCCACCCCCCTAATCACAAGAGTACCATGAAAACACCATGAAATGTAGGTTTGTGCTCCCAGATCAGATCTCCAGAGTTAGGTATTTAGCAGTCCCAGGCCTTCACTCCCTCCCCGCTCTGTTTCTCTTTCTCCCGCTGGTGAGCTGGGGTGTGGGAAGGGCTTCAGTCCCCCAGACCATGGCTTTTGTGTGTTACCCTGTTCTGTGAGGTTTATTCTTTTCTCCAGGTATATGCAGTTTGGCCCAGTCCTCTTTCTTGTTGCTCTTTCAGTATTAGTTGTATTAATTATATTTTCATATTATATGTCGTTTTAGGAGGAAGCCTCTGTCTCAACTCTCATACCACCATCTTTAAAGATAATAGGTTATGTTTCCAAAAGTTGTTTTAAGTTGTTGAAAAGAGAGTACTGCCATTTTTTTTACCATCATTTATTACTATAAAATGTGAAAATTGATGTTGTTACCACTGTTTCTTTGCAACTAGATGTAAGTTTATTGAGATGGGTATGTTCTTTCCTAGTACATTTTTTAAATTCTCCTATCCCAAGTCATGTAATGTTTAAAAAATAATTATAAACTCCTTACACTATAATTCTGTAATTATAAAACACATGTCAGTTTATCAAGTGTATTTCATGAGACTAGGAAGTATGATCTCCTGTTCATACTCCCAGCTCTGAGGGGAAAACCCACTGAGCTAACCTGGAGTCAACTCCAACTTAACTGCTTGTATCTCAATAGCCTTGGTTAAGTCTCCCACCCCATTGATCTGCCACTTCATATAGAATATGGATTTAAATCATGTCCCCCAGGATTGGTATAAGGGTTAAGTTAGATGATACCTGTGAAAATAGCCAGTTCAGAACTCAGTATGTAGTAGTATTCAACAAATACCTAGGGAATCTAAATCTGTTTGATCAGGCCACAGCAAATGAAGAATGTTAAGCCTAAAAACAAGTAATAGTGGACTAGTCTCTGAATTCCGATGAAGACTCCATGGTCCATTAGGTATCAGAGTTTTTTGCTTAATTTTTCCTGAAATATAGACAACAGGCTAACCTTAAAAGTTCCACGGTATCCTTTTAATTATGTGCCTCTTAAGAATTGGTCAAGATTCTCCCAAAGAGCTAGTGTGACCTTGACAACAAGCCCCACATCTTGGTGTGGGTGGACAAGTAGGAGCTTATGGAAACCAAGCATGGTCTGCTCTAGAAGAAGGACTTCACCTCATAGAGAAGTCTTTGGGAAACTGTTGTCTCAGTGTAGCTACCTCTGGAGCCTCAACCAGCATCTGGTGGCTCGCCTGAAGTCACTCTTGACCAGCAGTTAGGACAAAAAGCCAGATGTGGAACAGAGGAAAGCAAGAGCAAGTGAGGATCTATTTTGGTCCCTGTGACAGTTTATTATTTTTTCTGACTGCAGCAACATTGGTAATGGCTGTTTCCTCATTTCAACCTCACAAATTTCACACCAACCTCCTCCACATCTGCCAACTCTAATCCAGAACCATACAGAGAAGGGGATTCTGGGAAACACATTTCCTAGGTTAAGCCCAGTCCTGCATAGCCATTTTAAGATTCAGTTAACCAACCGATCATGCATCCCAATCATGCCAAATTAAGAGGGATTCTACTATTATTAACTGTGCCATCTACATTTAAGTATGTTGATAAATGATGTTAGGAAATTATGCCTTAAGGCCCTATAATTTATATATCATATCTTCAGAAACGCAAAAGTTGAGTTATTGATAGTTTTAGAGTCAGGATCATTTACTGGATAGGATTTCCAGTTTTAGTTACAGAGAAAAGTTAGTTTTTTCCCCCTCTTCTCTTCGAAATCCACAATGGCAACTATGAGAAAAAGAAACAAAAAAAAAATCCTCCAACTTTGACAAACCTAAAAGACACCTGAAACTCCAAAGTACAGTGCATGAGAAGGCACTGTCAAATACAGCAAAGATAAAACTAGGGCATTGGTGGGTGCTTACAGAGGAAGACCCTTTGGGGGCAGATATGAAACAAAGCTGGAAGAACAATTAAGTATGTGGGACACCCTTAGGGGCAGAACCAATAATTTTTTGTTTGGAACAATGAGAATGAGCATGCAAACTGTTGCAAGAGCTTCCATGCCTCTGGTTTGGCCTAGTGAAGAAGCAAGGTAGTTGAGACTGAATTCAGAATGCCCAGAAGTAACATTCGTACAAAGAAGTCTGTGAGTAAGACTCAATGTTTTGAACAGGACTTTACTACCATTCTCTTTTGATTGAGAAGTTGAAGGTAAAATAAGTCACACACACAACCTTGTGTCTAAGAGTAAATTCCTGCTAGCTCAAAATATGGTCCCAGTCATTTTCCCATATGAATCTTCTGTAAATTGCTGGTTCAAGAAGAACTCAAATCACTCAAGAGTACTAAGCAAGAAAATAACTACAAGAATTATGTACAACATTACAACTAGAAAAATGGAAAACAATGTATTTGAAGAAAACTGATAAGAAAAAAATGTTGCTTCAGATGACCAAATAGAAATTGCCTATATTTCAAATTGTCTAAATTGTCAAATAACCTATACATTTAACATATTTATATTTAACTTATACAAATACACATATTTTTCAGTATAATCATTGCTAAAACACAGTGCTTAAAGCAAAGATACAAGGGCTCAGGAAATATATGGCAAGAAAGCAGAAGGATCAGTATGGAGAAACTCAGACAAGAAGAAGTAGAAGAGAAAAAAAAACTATTTTAGTAACAAAAACCTTCTTGGAAGCAGCACAAACAAAAAAAGAGGACACTGTAAAAGCACAGTAAGGGACAGGAAAGAGAATTGAAAAGAGAAGGCAAAATGAAATAACAATTTACAGTTAAAAAGAATTACAGGAAGACATCCTACAGTATGGGAGAATATATTCATAAATGACGTATCTGATAAGGGGTTGACATCCAAAATATATAAAGAACTCACGCACCTCAACAAACGAAAAGCAAATAATCCAGTTAAAAAATGGGCAGAGGGCATGAATAGACACTTCTCCAAAGAAGAAATTCAGATGGCCAACAGGCACATGAAAAGATGCTCCACATCGCTCATCATCAGAGAAATGCAAATTAAAACCACAATGAGATATCACCTCACACCAGTGAGGATGGCCAACATCCAAAACACAAACAACAACAAATGTTGGCGAGGATGTGGAGAAAAGGGAACCCTCCTACACTGCCGGTGGGAATGCAAATTAGTTCAACCATTGTGGAAAGCAGTATGGAGGTTCCTCAAAAAACTCAAAATAGAAATACCATTTGACCCAGGAATTCCACTCCTAGGAATTTACCCTAAGAATGCTGCAGCCCAATTTGAAAAAGACAGATGCACCCCTATGTTTATTGCAGCACTATTTACAATAGCCAAGAAATGGAAGCAACCTAAGTGTCCATCAGTAGATGAATGGATAAAGAAGATGTGGTACATATACACAATGGAATATTATTCAGCCATAAGAAGAAAACAAATCCTACCATTTGCAACAACATGGATGGAGCTAGAGGGTATTATGCTCAGTGAAATAAGCCAAACCGAAAAAGACAAGTATCAAATGATTTCACTCATATGAGGAGCATAAGAGCAAAGAAAAAAACTGAAAGAAAAAAAAGAGCAGCAGACTCACAGAACCCAAGAATGGACTAATAGTTACCAAAGAGAAAGGGACTGGGGAGGATGGGCAGGAAGGGAGGGACAAGGGAGAAAAGGGGGCATTACGATTAGCAGATGTAATGTTGGGGGGGGGCACGGGGAGGGCTGTACAACTCAGAGAAGACAAGTAATGATTCTATAGCACCTCTGATTCTATAGCACCTCATACGCTTATGGACAGTGACTGTAATGGGGTTGGTGGGGGGGACCTGTTGTAGTGGGTAGTTTAATAACCATAATACTGCACATGTAATTGTAGATTAATGATACCAAAATAAATTTAAAAAAAAAAAGAATTACAGGAGATGGATTCTCAAGATGGCAGCGTGAGTAGGGTGGCAGAAATCTCCTCCCAAAACCATATATATTTTGAAAATACAGCGAATACAACTATTCCTAAAAGAGTGACTGGATGATACAGTACACGAGCCAGGCTACATCTGTGAGAGCCCAGCGTCTCATGGAATAGGGTAGGATACAAAGCCGTGACCCAGCGGGAACAGAGCACTCCCTCTATCCTAGCTCAATGGCGGGAAGAAGGGAATCAGAGTGAGGAGAGAGTGGAAACACAGGACTGCCAAATAACCCACCCTAGTGGTCGCCCCAGAAGCACAGACACACATTACATGGTGCACTGGATATTGGAAGAGCAGAAAAGCGAGCTCTGAGATTGAGACTGCGAGCAGGTTCCCACAGCGGCTGCCCTGGGACAAAAGAAAAGCGGGTGCTTTAAAAGTCTTAAAGGGACAAGGGTTCAGCAGGTGGACAAAATAGTCCTGGCACACTCAGCCCAGCAGGCTGGGAACATTAAGAAACTTCAGGCACCCTAACCCCCTGGGTGGCAACGCAGCACCGAAGCCTCTCATGGCAATAAGCAGCCTGGTGTTCCTTCCCCCTGCCAGCACTGCAAGCAAACCAGCTGATCTGCCATTGCTGTGGAAGAGCCAGGGAGCAGCCCCGCCTACAGCAAACACAAAGCTTAGCACAGAGGCTTCTCCCTATGCATGGCTAACTGGCCTAGACCTAGAGGCTGCTCCCTGCACACAGTTGACTGGCACAGACAGCAGAGACCAGCACAGAGTACAGGAGGTACAAAGGGGCTTTGCTCTCATGGCAGAACACGCGCCACTCACCGGCAACCTCCACCAGTGCCCTAGGACATCCTGAGGGCTGCCCCATCCATGGTAGCTTATGGGATTAACCCAGAGGCTGCTCCCTGCAGACAGTGGAGATGGGCATAGAGTCCGGAAGGCACAAAGGGGCTCTGTTCTCGTGGCACAACACGTGTCACTCGCCTGCAACCCCCGCCAGTGTCCTAGGCCATTCTGTGGGCCACCCCGCCCATGGCAGTTTAGGGAATGAATGCAAAGGCTGCTCCCTGTGTGAAGTTGATTAGCACAGACAGTGGAGATGGGCGCAGAGTCTGGAAGCATGAAGGGGAGCTGTTCTTGTGGCAGAACACACACCGCTGGCCTTCAACCACTGCCATTGTCCTAGGCCATCCTGAAGGCTGCCCCACCCATGGCAGCTCAGGGGATTAACCCAGAAGCTACTCCCTGTGTGTATTTAATGGGCACAGACAGCAGAGACAGGCAAGGCCACCAGAAAGCAGGAAGGGACTTTGTTCTCCCAGCTGACACACACACCACTTGCTGGCAACCACTCCCATTGCCTTTTCATAGCAGAGGAACCTTGTTCAGTCCAAAATCCCTCAAACACCAGAGAGAGGGCTTGGTGAGACTGAAATCACCAACCTTCCTGAAAAAGAATTCAAAATAAAAGTCATAAGCATGTTGATGAAGCTACAGAGAAATATTCAAGAGCTAAGGGATGAATTCAGGAGGGAGATAACAGAAATGAAACAAACAGTGGAAGGATTTAAGAGCAGAAAGGATGAGGTGGAAGAAACTGTTAATGGAAAAGAAATCAGAGAACAAGAATACAGAGAAGCTGAGGCAGAAAGAGATAAAAGGATCTCTGGGAATGAAAGAATATTAAGAGAACTGTGGGACCAATCCAAACGAAACAACAGTCGCATTATAGGGGTACCAAAAGAAGAAGAGAAAGAAAAAGGGATAGAAAGTGTCTTTGAAGAAATAATTGCTGAAAACTTCCCCAATCTGGTTAAGCAAAAAGTCTCTCAGACCATGGAAGTCCACAGATCTCCCAACACAAGGGACCCAAGGAGGACAACACTAAGATACATAATAATTAAGATGGCAAAGATCAAAGACAAGGACAGAGTATTAGAAGCATCCAGAGAGAGAAAAAAGATCACCTACAGAGGAAAACCCATCAGGCTATCATCAGACTTCTCAGCAGAAACCTTACAGGCCAGAAGGGAAGGCCATGATATATTCAATGCAATGAAACAGAAGGGCCTTGAACCAAGAATACTGTATCCAGCAATATTATCATTTAAATTTGAAGGAGGGATTAAGCAATTCCCAGATAAGCAAAAGTTGAGGGAATTTACCTCCCACAAACCATCTACAATGTATTTTAAAGGGACTGCTGTATATGGAAGTATGCCTAAGGTGAAATAGATGTCACCAGAGAAAATAAAACCACACCAAAGGAAGTAGACCAACCAAATACTAACTAAAGGCAAAATAAATTCAACTATCCACAAAATCAGTCAAGGGAAACACAAAGAGTACAGAATAAGAGACCTAACATAAAGAGTGGAGAAGGGAGAAAAAGAAGGGAGAGAAACAACAAATCATCAGACTGTGTTTAAAATAGCATAATAAGTGAGTTACGTTAGACGGTTAGTAAAGAAGCTGCCCTTGAACCTTTGGTAACCACGAATCCAAAGCCTGCTGTGGCAATAAGTACATATCTATCGATAATCACCCTAAATATAAATGTACTGAATGCACCAATCAAGACACAGAGTAACAGAATGGATAAAAAAGAAAGACCCATCTATATGCTGCCTACAAGAGACTCACTTCAAACCTAAAGACATACACAGACTAAAAGTGAAGGGATGGAAAAAGATATTTCATGCAAACAATAGGGAGAAAAAAGCAAGTGTTGCAGTATTTGTATCAAACAAAATAGACTTCAAAAAATAGGAAAGTCACAAGAGACAAAGAAGGACATTACATTATTATAATGGGGTCAATCCAACAAGACGACATAACCATTATAAATATCTATGCACCCAACACAGGATCACCTACATATGTGAAACAAATACTAACAATTAAAGGAGGAAATAGAATGCAATGCATTCATTTTAGGAAACTTCAACAAACCACTCACTCCAAAGGACAGATCAACGAAACAGAAAATAAGTAAGGACACAGAGGCACTGAACAACACACTAGAACAGGTATACCTAACAGACATCTACATAACTCTACACCCAAAAGCAGCAGGATACACATTCTTCTCAAGTACACATAGAACATTTTCCAGAATAGACCATATACTAGGCCACAAAAAGAGCCTCAGTAAATTTAAAAAGATTGAAACTCTACCAACCAATTTCTCAGATCATAAAAGTATAAAACTAGAAATAAATCGTACAAAGAAAACAAAAAGGGTCACAAACACATGGAGGCTTAACAACATGCTCTTAAATAATCAATGGATCAATGACCAAATTAAAACAGAGATCAAGCAGTATATGGAGACAAATGTAAACAACAGCACAATGCCCCAACTTCGGTGGGATGCAGCAAAGGAAGTTCTAAGAGGAAAGTATATACAATCCAGGCCTATTTTAAGAAGGAAGAACAATCCCATATGAATAGTCTAAATTCACAGTTACTGAAACTGGAAAAAGAAGAACACATGAGGCCCAAAGTCAGCAGAAGAAGGGACATAATAAAGAACAGAGAAGAAATAAATAAAATTGAGAAGAATAAAACAACAGAAAAAATTAATGAAACCAAGAGCTGGTTTTTTGAGAAAACAAACAAATAAAACCCTAGCCAGACTTATTAAGGAAAAGAGAATCTACACACATAAACAGAATCAGAAATGAGAAAGGAAAAATCATGACGGACACGACATAAACACAAAGAATTATTAGGGAATACTATGAAAATCTATATGCTAACAAACTGGATAACCTAGAAGAAATGGACAACTTTCTAGAAAAATAAAACCTTCCATAACTGAACTAGAAAGAAACAGAAAATCTAAACAGACCAATTACCAGCAATGATATTGAATCAGTAATCAAAAAATTACCCAAGATCAAAACCCTGGACCAGATGGATTTACCACTGAATTTTATCAGACATTTGAAGAAGACATAATACCCATTCTCCTTAAAGTTTTCCAAAAAATAGAAGAGGAGGGAATACTTCCAAACTCATTTTATGAAGCCAGCATCACTCTAATACCAAAACCAGGCAAAGACACCACAAAAAAAGAAAACTACAGACCAATATTCCAGATGAACATAGATGCAAAAATACTCAACAAAACATTAGCAAACTGAATTCAAAAATACATCAAGAGGATCATACACCATGATCAAGTGGTATTCATTCCAGGGATGCAAGGATGGTACAACATTCGAAAATACATCAACATCATCCACCACATCAGCAGAAAGAAGGACAAAACCACATGATCATCTCCATAGATGCTGAAAAAGCCTTTGACAAAATCCAACATCCATTCATGATAAAAACTCTCAACAAAATGGGTATAGACGGCAAGTACCTCAACATAATAAAGGCCATATATGACAAACCCACCACCAACATCATACTTAACAGTTGGAAGCTGAAAGCTTTTCCTCTAAGATCAGGAACAAGACAAGGATGGCTACTCTCCCCACTTTTATTCAACATAGTATTGGAGGTCCTAGCCACAGCAATCAGATTGGTAAAGGCATCCAGATTGGTAAGGAAGAAGTCAAACTGTCACTGTTTGCAGATGACATGATATTGTACATAAAAAACCCTAAAGAATCCATTCCAAAACTACTAGAACTAATATCTTAATTCAGCAAAGTTGCAGGATACAAAATTAATACACAGAAATCTGTTGCATTCCTATATATTAATGATGAACTAGCAGAAAGAGAAATCAGGAAAACAGTTCTGCTCACAATTGCATCAAAAAGAATAAAATACCTAGGAAAAAACCAAACCAACGAAGTGAAAGACCAGACCTATACCCTGAAAACTACAAGACACTCCTATGAGAAATTAAAGAGGACACAAATAAATGGAAATTCATCACATGCTCTTGGCTAGGAGGAATTAAAATTCTCAAAATGGCCATCCTGCTTAAAGCAATCTACAGATTCAATGCAATCCCTATCAAAATCCCAGCAGCATTCTTCAACAAACTGGAACAAATAGTTCTAAAATTCATATGGAACCACAAAAGACCCCCGAGTAGCCAAAGCAATCCTGAGAAGGAAGAATAAAGCAAGGGATCTCACTTCCCAACTTCAAGCTCTATTACAAAGCCGCCGTAATCAAAACAATTTGGTACTGGCACAAGAACAGACCCATATACCAGTGGAACAGAATAGAGAGTCGAGATATTAACCCAAGCATATATGCTCAATTAATATATGATAAAGGAGCCATGGATATATAATGGGGAAATGACAGCCTCTCCAACAGCTGGTGTTGGCAAAACTGGGCAGCTACATGTAAGAGAATGAAACTGGATTACTGTCTAACTCCATACACAAAAGTAAACTCGAAATGAAACAAAGATCTGAATGTAAGTCATGAGACCATAAAACTCTGAGAAGAAAACATAGGCAAAACTCTCTTGAATATAAACATGAACAACTTCTTCATGAACATATCTCCACATGCAATGGAAACAAAAGCAAAAATGAACAAGTGGGACAATATCAAACTAAAAATCTGTACAGCAAAGGACACCATCAGTAGAACAAAAAGACACCCTACAGTATGGGAGAATATATTCATAAATTACATATCCAATAAGGAGTTGACATCCAAAATACACAAAGATCACACGCACCTCAACAAACAAAAAGCAAATAAGCCAATTAAAAAACGGGCAGAGGATCTGAACAGACACTTCTCCAAAGAAGAAATTCAGGTGGCCAACAGGCACATGAAAAGATGCTCCACATCGCTAATCATCAGAGAAATGCAAATTAAAACCACAATGGATATCACCTCACACCAGTAAGGATGCACCATCCAAAACACAAACAACAACAAATGTTGGCAAGGATGTGTAGAAAGGGGATCCCTCCTAAGCTGCTGGTGGAAATGTAAATTCATTCAACCATTGTGGAAATCAATATGAAGGTTCCTCAAAAAACTCAAAATAGAAATACCATTTGACCCAGGAATTCCACTCCTAGGAATTTACCCTAAGAATGTAGGATCCCAGTTTCAAAAAGACATATGCACCCCTATGTTTATTGCAGCACTATTACAATAGCCAAGAAATGGAAGCAACCTAAGTGTCCATCAGTAGATGAATGGATAAAGAAGAAGTGGTACATATACACAATGGAATATTATTCAGCCATAACAAGAAAACAAATCCTATCATTTGCAACAACATGGATGGAGCTAGAGGGCATTATGCTTAGTGAAATAAGCCAGGCGGAGAAAGAAAGTATCAAATGATTTCACTCATCTGTGGAGTATAAGAACAAAGAAAAAACTGAAGGAACAAAACAGCAGCAGATTCACAGAACCCAAGAATAGACTAACAGTTACCTAAGGGAAAGAGACTGGGGAGGATGGGTGGGAAGGGAGGGATAAGGGGAAAAAGGGGCATTACAATTAGCACACATAAGGTGGGGCAGGGCACGGGGAAGGCAGTATAGCACAGAGAAGACAAGAAGTGACTATATCATCTTACCACACTGATGTACAGTCATTCTAATGGGGTATGTGGTGGGGACTTGATAATGGGAGTAATCTATTAACCACAATTTCCACATGTAATGTATATTAATGATACAAAAAAAAGAATTACAGGAGAAATAATAAATTTGGAAACAAGGCCAAAAAAAAGTCTCGTATGTGTATAACCACTGTCCCTAGGAAGATTTTTTTAAAGGATGAAAAATAATATTTAAATATATAGTTTAAGAAACCTTATCAGAAACTAAAGGACTGTTTGATCAGTAGATTGAAAACACCATTTATCCACTTAAAAAAGATTAAAGCACAATAATCAAAACAAATACATATCCTAATAAACTAAATAGATTTCAAAGACAAAGGCAAACAGATCAAGTTATGTATAAAGGGGAAAATCAGGCCTGCCTTGGATTTCTGAAGAGCAGTATTCAGTTCTAAAAGAAAGATGATGTACATATAGATCTGTAGGGAAAATGTGTGACTCCCTACCCCAAAATTTCATAATCAGGCAAACTATCATTTAACTTAAAGTTAATAGACAAACACTTGTAAATGTAAAAGAATAATATACTATTACTCAGTGGGGCTTATTCTAGGAATTCTAGAATTCAAATAATTTTCTTCATTAATGAAAAAGCATATGACTATCTCTATAGATGTTGTAAAGTCACTGTAAATTCAACATCTGCCCTTGGTTAAAACTCCTAAAAAAAGAGAGCGAGACATGGATACTTTCTTTTCATGATACACTATTCCTTTAAATGATACACTGTATCCAACCCCAACCAGCATCATGCTTAAAGGAGACATATTAGAAGCATTCAACATAAGGATGTTCACTACTACAAACTTGACTTACATTATTGTGGGTTAGACAATGCAGTTAGAAAAAAAGAAATTAATGTAAAAAGTAGAAAAAAAGGTGGTGAAATTTTCATTTTGCAGATGATACAGTTATCTACATCATCAACTCATGAGAGTCAACTGAAAAGCTATTATAAATAGTAAGAGAATTCAGAAAGTGGCTGGATGTTGAATTTAAATGTGAAGATAAGTAATGTTAATATGGACAACATAAGAAAAGATACCATTTGCAAGAAAAAAGAAACAAACCTGGTATTAAACTTAAAGAGAAGTGTGCTTGGTCTAGATCAGTCATTCTCAACTGGGCCTAATGATTTTGCCCCCCAGGAGACATCTGGCAATATCTAGAGATATTTTTGATTGTGTCAATAGTACTGAGGTTGAGATGGCCTGATGTAGGTGTATTAGGCTTTAAAATACTGCTTAGAATCCCAAAGGAAGACTAATCCATCTTGGATAAGCTCAAGGATTGGAAAATATATAAATTTTCCCTAAATTAATATACAAATTTAATGAAATCTCAATAAGAATATCAAAATGATTTTTGAACCACAAACGCTGATTGTAAAATTTATATGTAAAATTATACAAAAAAAAATCAAGAATTCTAAATAAGAATGGTAGTGGTGCAGAAGACAATCTGTCAGATACTAAAATATATCTGTGAAAGGTATGACATATAACGTTGAAGTCATTATAAGAGACCCAAATACATACTAGAATTAGGATATAATAAAGAAGACCTTTCAAATCAGAGGGAGAATGATGCATTATTCAGTAAATGGGCTTAAGTTAATTGGATGCAATTGGAAAAAATATAAAATGAAAACAATGTTATTTTCTTGCCTGCTAACATGACATCCGTTCTGCAGCCCAAGGATCAAAGAGGACTTTTAACTTTCAAGTCATCTTATTTAAGAAATACATTTTGTAAGACTATAGCTGCCATAGACTGATTCCTCTGATGGATCTAGGTAAAGTAAATTAAAAACCTTCTGGAAAGAATTCACCATTCTAGATGCCATTAAGAACCCTCATGATTCATGGGAGGAGGTCAAAGTATCAACATGAAAAGGAGTTTGGAAGAAATTGATTCCAACCCTTATGGATGACGTGGAGGAGTTCAAGACTTCAATGGAGGAAGCAACTGCTGATGTGGAAACAGCAAGAGAACTGGAGTTAGAAGTGGAGCCTGAGGATGTGACTGAATTGCTACATCTCATGATAAAACTTGAACACATGAGGAATTGCTTCTTATGGATGAGCAAAGAATGGTTCTTGAGACAGAATCTACTCCTAGTGAAGATGCTGTGAAGGTTGTTAAGATGACAACAACGATTTAGAATATTACATAAACTTAGTTGACAAAGCATTGGCAGGGTTTGAGAGGACTGACTGCAATCTTGAACAAAGTTCTACTATGGGTAAAATGCTCTCAAATAGCATCATATACTACAGAGAAATCATTCATCAAGGGAAGAATCACCTGATGAGGCAAACTTCATTGTTGTCTTCTTTTAAGAAACTGCCACCCCAACCATCAACAACCACTCCCTGATCAGTCAGCAGCCATCTACATCAAGGCACGACTCTCCACCTGCAAAAAGATTATGACTTGGTAGAAGTTCAGATGATGGTTATCATTTTTTAGCAATATTTTTTAAATTAGGTGTGTATGCTGTTTTTTTCAGACATAATGATATTGCATACTTAATAGGGTATAGTATAGTGTAAACATAACTCTTAAATGTATTAAGACACCAAAAAATTCATTTGACTTGCTTTATTGCAGTATTTGCTTTATTGTAGTGGCCTGCAGCTTAGCCTGCACTATTTCCAAAGTATATATTGCTGTAGGTATACATTGTCTACTAAAATATTAATTTTTAAAAAGTTGTAAGATGTATATATATATATATATATATATATATATATCACATCATTGGGGAATAAAGAGTTCCTGATTTTTCTAGAGAATCTTGAATGTATAGAATTTTTTAGATGTGGAGACCTTGAGAATTTATTTTCTGAGACGCTTAGATTTTAAAAATAATTTTATAGTACTCTTTCAAAAGATACAGAATATTGGGAGAATATATTCATAAATGATATATCCGATAAGAGGTTGACATCCAAGATTTATAAAGAGCTCCTGCACCTCAACAAACAAAAAGCAAATAAGCCAATTAAAAATGGGCAGAGGAGCTGAACAGACACTTCTCCAAAGAAGAAATTCAGATGGCCAACAGGCACATGAAAAGATGGTCCACATTGCTAATCATCAGAGAAATGCAAATTAAAACCACAATGAGATATCACCTCACACCAGTGAGGATGGCCACCATCCAAAACACAAACAACAACAAATGTTGGCGAGGATGTGGAGAAAAGGGGAACCCTCCTACACTGCTGGTGGGACTGCAAATTAGTTCAACCATTGTGGAAAGCAGTATGGAGGTTCCTCAAAAAACTCAAAATAGAGATACCATTTGACCCAGGAATTCCACTCCTAGGAATTTACCCTAAGAATGCAGCAGCCCAGTTTGAAAAAGACAGATGCACCCCTATGTTTATCGCAGCACTATTTACAATAGCCAAGAAATGGAAGCAACCTAAGTGTCCATCAGTAGATGAATGGATAAAGAAGAGGTGGTACATATACACAATGGAATATTATTCAGCCATAAGAAGAAAACAAATCCTACCATTTGCAACGACATAGATGGAGCTAGAGGGTATTATGCTCAGTGAAATAAGCCAGGCAGAAAAAGACAAGTATCAAATGATTTCACTCATATGTGGAGTATAAGAACAAAAAAAAACTGAAGGAACAAAACAGCTGCAGACTCACAGAACCCAAGAATGGACTAACAGTTACCAAACGGAAAGGGACTGTGGAGGATGGGTGGGAAGGGAGGGATAAGGGGGAAAAGGGGCACTACGATTAGCAGATGTAATGTTGGGGGGGCACGGGGGAGGGCTGTACAACTCAGAGAAGACAAGTAGTGATTCTATAGCATCTTACTACGCTGATGGACAGTGACTGTAATGGGATATATGGTGGGGACTTGATGATGTGGGGAGGCTAGTAACCATAATGTTGCACATATAATTGTAGATTAATGATACCAAAAAAAATGATACAGAGTATTACTTTCTTAATAAGTATAATTTTTTCTTGATTATTCTGATTATGTTCATCATCTCAGCTCTGGGCCAAGCTATAGGCTAGAACCATGTACTGCTAAGCTATAAGGCCCTAGTTGTATATTTATGTTCTCCTGTCCCCTTTAGTAAATTTTTCTGTCTTTACTATTAATGTAAGATGTAAAGCTTCACTTTTTTTTTTTAACTGTCATTGTCCTTGCCCCTGGCATCTCACTCCTTTTAATCTGTCAAAAGCTAAGAATCATATAAAAAAATTTCTCCAAATTGTGTCTACAATGAGAAGAACCAAATTTGGGTGAGTGCCTGAGTGCCTCCATTTGAGTGAAGTGTAAATACTTTTAGAATGTGAACTTTGTGGTGTCTGTTGTGTCTGTTTTATACTTATTTGCTTACTTTTACACACTGGAGTGTTTCCAGTAGTTGAGAATTCTGGGTCAATGACCCCCTGGAGAGAGAAGCTGTTACTGTATTTGAATTGTTGTAAAATTTGGGCATGTACATACTTATGCTTGTCATAAATACTAATGGAATGACTATATATATACTTAGCACACAGATGTCCAATTAATGTTTACTGAACCTAACAGAAGAAGCACTATATTAGCCTATCATTTTGGATAAGAGGGCAAGCTGCACTACAGCTTAGTTTGTGAGAGGTTGAGTGCAGATGTATCCCTGTTTCTACAGTGTCATTTGGCTCCTAAGGAAAAATTAAATTTTGATTAAATATGAAAGTCATTGTTCACATGATAGAATAACAGGTAAGTGGAAATTCTAGGTAACTGTCAATTTTTGTCTCCCCCGAAATCAATCAGAAAACAGTTTTTTTTTTGTTTTAACTCTTATTATTGAAAACATGTGTAAGGGGAATTACTCTACTTTTCTGCTCTAGGAGACCGTATCTGACATGAGCTAATTGTTGCATCTGAGGACTCGTGGCTCCCAGGATTAGAGTTCTCAGTTACATGATGGTATGGTTGTAAATTCTGACAGCTTAACACACAGAATTGCTTTTTCATCACTCTTAGGATACTTACTGGACCTTAAGAATGATTCAAATAAAATTATAGACTAGAGTTTGTTTTATTGATCTTTATTTTATGTCAAGTTTAGATATGATTTTATAGTGTTTGAGCTTCCTAATGTCACCAAAGTCTCTTTAGTATAGAGTTTCAGCCTAAGTCTTAACTATTTCTGTCCAATTAGACCAAAGAAATTGGCATGGAGCTTATAAAGAGAGTGTTTCTGTGCGGGTGAATCTTCTAGTCTGAATTCTTGGTAAAATAATAATTATAATAAATTTATACAGAATGGCAGCATTATCTGCTGTCTTCATCTCTGGTGGACAAATAACCAGACATCTGCTAGATTCTTCCTCCTACCTCTCTTCTGTGCTTGACTCCAACTTAGAATTGAACTGAGTGAAATAATGGTCACTCTGCTCAACACTGTATGGCGAAGAATATTTATTATCTGGATTGTGTTGTGAAAGTATAGCTATATAATTTTTGGTCCTCATGTTAGCTAGTAAGTTATAATAAGTTGAGGAAGTCTACTGATAATTAAACTACCTACTAAATGTCCCCAAACATGGAATTGAATTAGTTATATAAATGATGGTACATTCACATGGTAGAATTCCTATGATAGTCTTTAAAGATTGTATCATATAACTTTCTTAGCATAAGAAAATATAAACTGATAAATGAAAAGCCAGTCTGTACAAGATAATACCTACTCTTTGTGAGAGCAATTACACACACACATATACAAAAACTAAAAATACACTAAGATAATGGAAGTTGTTTCTGTTAGAATTAGGTTTGGCAATGAAAAACATGGAGCTAAGAGAAAGATGCTTAAATTAAATAGAATTTATTCCTCTCTCATGTTTGGGAAATCCAGGGAGGTAATCTAGGCCTGAGATGATTACTCATGATGTCAGGGACCTGGACCCTTTCTGTCTTTCACTCGGCTATGTGTGGCGTCTATTCCTAAGGACACCACCTCATGGTCTGAGATAGCTGACTGCTCAAGTTCCAACTATCTTGTCCACAACCCTTCCCTATTCTCAGTGGTAATTTTATATATTTTTTTAGACAGTGAGTGTGCTAGGTAGGTAATTGCAGTTTAGTGAATAAAAGTTGCTTTTCATTAAAATGTCATTCATTTTGTTTACATTTGTAACACTTTAGCTAATTGTTAATACAATCGTCTTTTAATCTGATACAATAAATGTACATAAATAATAATATGAGAATTCAACAGCTCCTGTCTTCTAAAAAGGATTCATGTTCTTTTTGACCTGGACCCCTATTATATAAAACTGATCATTAAACAAATTCTTCCCATTTAGAAACTTCCTTAGCAGTAAAACAGAGGTATTAACCCTCCTGTTGTTCCTTCTTCCTTTTTCTCTAAACGTGCTCTCATTTCCCATTTGGCACATGTAGCCTTTTGGCAGATGTCTGCTCTTCTTTTATTTATTTTTTTCTTTTTTCACCATGCTGTCTCATACTTAAAGACTGTTCTAGCCACAATCCGTTGAGCCATTCGGCTTATGAAGTACATCATGAAACTTTGAATATCTGGAACAACAGTGAAAAATTAGAATTTACAATGGGTGTCCTAAGATTCCTTTGGAAAAGAAGCAGAAGAATACCTTGTTAAAAACAAATTGAAAAATATTATTTTCTTAAGGTTTCAATCTATTTTTAAATTTTCCTCCTGGAGGTCCAGGTGTTTAATGACATAAATAAACAAAAGGCCTTCAAGCACGTGATTCTACAAATTCACAAACACAGTAACAGGGCAATACTTCTTTTACTACCAAACAATGACATGACATTAACTCAAGTGCTCAAACAAGAAACCTCTTAGTTTATCCAAGGCTTCTTTTCCCCTGCTCACATCCTAGGTCCTGCAAGTGCTCAGCCTTATCAATTCAGCTTCCTATGTAAGTCCTGAATAAATCACATCTCATCTCACTCTCCTTGTCAGTCCCTCATTGTTTTTTGCCAGGTCATTTTCATCATCTCCTTCTAAAGTTCTCCTCTCTTTTATGTTCTTCCTGTTTCCATTCCAGTGTCTTCCATTTGGTCCCATGAATTTTCTTTTTGAAAAACAAATTCTATCGTGTCACTCTTTTGCCTACCATCTTTAAGGACTCCCCTTTATCTGTTATAACAATTTTTTTAGAGCCTAATTTCCTTTCTTAACCTACCTTCAGTCTCTCACCTAACTTCCTAACATTCTGCCTTCATGCTCTCTGGGACTCACACATACACAGTGACACCCACTTCTTTCACGCCACTGTTCCTGTATGTGGCATGTCTTTATCATGCCAACTCCTGCTCACCTTTGAAGCCCTAACTAAGTGCAATCCTAGCCTTCACTCTAGGCTTCTTGTATGTTGTCTATTTCACTGTGTATGTTCTCTATTATACTATGTATATTCTCTACTACACTGAGTTGTAGTCATTTCTGTCCCTCTAAGCTGTGAACTTCTAGATGGCACAGTCCTATTCACAAATGTATCCCCAGCATCTGTCACAATGCTTGTCACCTATGGGAACAAAATAAGTATTTGTTGAAATGAGTGGAAATAAAAACAAGTACAGCATGTCCTTTGTGCATCCCAATAAGACCCCAACCTAAAAACAGTGTCAAGATAACCAAGAAACCAGGTAGTAAAGCTGAGCAAATGACCCAGAATGAAGCACACACAGGCCTGCAGGAGTTCAAATAGAGTCCTGAGAAATCACCTGTTTCCAGCGCCATGTTACCCTGGCCTGCCCGTTCTTCTTTGTTTGTACTGCCTGATTTCCTCATTCTTCTCTCTCAGTGGCTCAGAAGTCTCCATTTCACTCAATCTATTGGACTTGCTCCTTTCTCAGCACCAAAGATTGCTATATTGTGTGTGTGTGTGTGTGTGTGTGTGTGTGTGTGTGTGTGTGTGTGTAGATAAACTCTCAGATATAGAGCTGGATGAACTCTATTTAGAGAGTTGAGGGAATGAGGGGGAAGGGGGCAACAGAGAATGAATAATAGTCGGTTGTGCCCTGAGTGTTTACCAAATGCCAGGACCTGCATATAAGCCTTACATACCCTGTAAGGTCATAGGCACCATTATTATCCTTACTTTCCAGAGGTAACTGAGGGAAAGACAGATTGAATCGCATGCACCCTTGGAAGTGGGGAAGCTGGGATCCAATCAATGCACATCTTAATCCAAAGTCAGTTCTGTGAACACAATTAGTGTTAAATATTTGTTGTGAGCCACATCACAACTAATCCTTGTCTTACAAAGTTATCCCTGAAGAGCAAAAGAATGAAATGTTTGTTTTTCCCTGAGTTTCTGTGAGCACTGGTGGGTTTTGTTTTGTTTTGTTGTTGGCTTTTTTAAAAGACTTAGTTTTTTAAAGCAGTTTTAGGTTCACGGCAAAATTAAGAGGAAGGTACAAAGATTTGCCATATACACTGGTGGGTTTTCCTCAGCAAGTATTTAACTCCAAGAATCACTATAAGCAAGAGAGTATTCCTACTGAATTTGGACTTAATCTCAAGGGCCTCATAGCTTTTCCACCTGGAGCTGGGTGGAAAAGAGGGAGATTTGCCTGTTCCCTTCCCAGGTCTTACATACCTGGCCTTGGACAGCACTAATAAATAGCCTGTTACTCAAGATCCATTCTAACTAGTTAGTAAATGTTTATTGATCTTGACAAGATGCTATACAATGTACAATAGGCAAACAACATGAGGAGGATTGGTTTCCACATCATCCCCACCCCAACACTTACACACAATCCTGTTGGGAAGACAAGCCATTCATAAAAGGACTCTTAACCAACATTGTGGAGCTGTTGGTGATGTGAGCTCTTGAGAGATTTCTGGGTCCTCAGCTGGTGAAGGAATATTTGAGTGTCCCTTCTGGGCTGTATGTCCACGTGCCCCATCTGGCCCTCTCCTGTTACTTTCACTACCAGCTTATTCTCTGTTGATTCCCAACTTCTCTAAATTCAAACTCTGATATATTCTATACTCAAACTGCTTAGCATCCCTCCTTACCCGCAAGGATTTTCCTAGGTCTTTATCCTGGATATAACTATTTTTTCGTAGGTCTTCAAAGGGATAATCAATCCTGAATAAAACTCTGTAATTTAAGAAAAACCAAAACCGAACTGCCCATTGTAGAACACATGGGTCCTGGCTGTGGGCCAGCCATCAGTTGCCCTCCTAGCTGGAGGAGGCTGGTCAGTAGGAGAAGAAGCCCCACTGTGGGTCAGGCAGTGACCTGTCCTTCTAACCATGCCAAGGAGAGCACTAAGGAATGGAGGCCCTGACCTGTAAGGGCTGACCTCACTGTTTGGGCATTGGAAGGATAAACAAATATTTTCACGGGGTGAGCCCAGAACTGAGTAGTCAAGGTCATTGCGGTGCAAACAGAACACATGGTGTCAGTGTGTCCTGGTGCCTGGGCTCAAGTGGCCTTTCTTGGCAGCATTTATAAAGAACACAACATGCTATAACTTCTACTGTTGATATTGGATGTGCTTTTACCACAGCTTAGTGAGATTTCTA
Source organism: Smutsia gigantea (assembly GCA_032199065.1). Taxonomy (NCBI): domain Eukaryota; kingdom Metazoa; phylum Chordata; class Mammalia; order Pholidota; family Manidae; genus Smutsia; species Smutsia gigantea. Next base: position 43,344 of record JAVSCE010009592.1, read on the forward strand.
GATCTGTTTCCATTTTGTATAGATTGCTTTGAAAATGGAGCCATGCTTGCATTTCCTGGGGAGTGGGCCTTTGCCCAGTATGCGTTGCTCCTCCACTTGAAACTGACCTAGAGTGCTGTAATTCATTAGTTCTCCCCAAGGAATGAGCAGGTCCTTACAAGGAGTTTCAAAGGCCTTCAGTTTTCTCTCACAGATGGGGGTAAGAACACAGAGACATGCCTAAGTATCTCTTTGAAAAACTTTAATGAGTCCAAAAAAAATTTTTTTAAGTGTGTATTAATAACTTTCTTCTTTGACACACCTGATTTTTTTTGATGGTAGCATACATGATTTTTTTTCCCAAATAGCCATGATGTAGTTAAGAAATACTAAATGACTGTTAGAATAAAAAGTACCAGATTTCTTGATTTTTAATGGGAATGTCCATCTACATACAGTGTAATACATAACATTTTCTAATATACATATACTGTTTCATGGCTTTGAGAATTTTCTTTTTTCTAAATAGTCATCAGGCTGACTTAAACTGGCTTCAAAATCAGTGCCTTGTCATTAGCAAACTTCACTTACTAGTTTTAGTCAAGTCTAAGCTGCACAATGGTTGAATTGGTAACTATTATATTTGTTTAACTGCTGTAAAGTAAGTTTGCAACAATAGATGCTTGCACTTAAATAGGCCTGCAGAGCACTGGGGCCCTATCAGTCATGCAGAGATTTCCCTCCTGCTGTCTCTTCTGATGGACAATTCTGCTGATGTGGATATTCAAAAAGAAGGGATCAGGAAGAACAGATGATGGATAAAGACAATCTTCTGTCTTGAGAGGAAATCGGAGAAATCCTTTTAAGGAATTCCTTTGTCATGGTGTCAGAAGATTAATTATGCTCGTGTGAGAACAGCTTTCTCATTGGGTGAAAAGAGACATTATCCCTCTGACTTGTGACAGGAGATTTTCAAAGAAAGAGAGTTAAAGATTTCAGCTACTCTGAAATCTTCTTATTCCATTGTCTTCTAAGCATTCTCCAAGGCCGCTGGATTACATCCATGACATGGTGACATTCGACAAGTAATTAATGAATCGAGAATTTATGTTCCAAGCAACTTCTCCTCCTGTTCCTCATGCAAATCGTTAGGCCTTAACATCCGAGTTTGTGTATCAGATTTTGAAATCGCAAAATACTAGTATAGATGATAACTTATTACAAGCCAGGAATGGCATCTCATTATAGTAATGTGGAAGAAGAGACACCGTAGTACAACCAAAAACTTGTACAGTAGGTTAGTGAATAATTTTAAGGAAAGTAAATAATTTTATCATTGGAGAAAGTAACCTTAAACAATTCAACTCCTAATTGTATAATCTCTTGGTAAACAGTGATAGTATTTAAGATATTCACATTCTTTGAAAATCCTCTGAGCCTAATGAATAAGTATTCAGAAGAACCTTTGAAAGTTAGAGACAAAATACATTGCACAAAACACAACAACAGTAAAGTTGTTGCAAATAATCTTATTTCCCAGATAAATGAAGACTCAAAACTTTAAAAAAAATTAATTATTCCAGTGAAAGATCTTCCTGAAATACATTACCTAGTACTCTGCCTTTTAAAAATGCACATTTACTGACTCAGGGTCCTAATTATAAAGATCCATAATTGTGGCACACTGAGATACAGCGATGTCTGCAGTTATGACTGTTGAAGTATTTATCATAGGGTCATTTGCTTCTATACTAAGTGGCCTGAGCAGCCATATTTTTATTTTTACTTTTTGTAGATACGGAGGTGTCTTCTCTTTAGGTGAATTACACATCTTCCTGGAATCTGTGTCATATTGCTGGTAAACTATTTGTGTTATACCTGAGGGTGAGCCTACATCTACAGTACAAATCAGTTGCATTTCTCTCATTAATTCACCATCAAGTTTATTTTTCTCTTATTTCCAGGTACCTGACTGGCTTGAGGCTAAGTAGTTGAGGTTTCCCAGAAGTCTGATGTCTGGAAGGAGGCATTACTCTGAACACATACACACACATGCATGCACACACATTCCACACAGGCACACACACACACACACACACACACACACACACACACACACACACACACAGATGTGTTCATTTATACTAATTGTATCAGATATTAATACTATTATCAATGTGTTATGATAATGGCTCTGTGAATATGTATCATCAGTGGCACATTTTTATATCCAAGCCTTAAGAACAAATTTGCAGTGACCACCCCACTCTAAAAACTTCCCTACTTTTCCTAGGGCTCCAACACTACTACTATGAATAGCTACACCCTGGTTTTATATAAAAATTAATTCTATTTTATGGAAAAATATCTTTCAACAGCATTAAATATTAGCTGATGTAAATAATTACAGTTCTGCAGTAACTGTAGTCATTGCAGGGCCAGATTCAGATCACTGTGAGACTTCATAGCCAAGGCCAAGTGAGTAACTAACTCTTATTTTAATTCACACTTGATAGTGATACTTAATGAATAGATTTAAGTTAAAAATTTAGGATTCTTGAATTTCAAGCACAATCTAAAACTTGATGTTATCAATTCTATTTGCAGTTTGAGTTTTTGAAGACAATAAATGAAAGATGAATTTCATGAAACATGCGAAGTGTTTAACAATTCCAGGAAATAAAAGTCTGAGGGCAAAGAGGAAACATTTGCATTTTGTCTTGCTGAAACAGGAATCATCCTGCTAAGCCACTCTTGCACTCTTTTTTTTAGCAGGATGAGTTAGACTTTGAGGGGGTTTTAGTTAAAACTGAGGGTAATTCATCTCAATGACATAGAACATCTGAAGAAAAAAACACTTCAATAATTAATAAAAAATATATCCAGTTATAGAAAATGTTTCTCTTTGTCTTTCTGACCCTGCCTTTGAAGGAGAACAATCAATCAATCACGACCAGCTGCATGAATTCAATGGAAAGGAATTCCAGGTTTTCTCCTTCCTAACCCTTGCTGAGTTGTTCTAGCAATACATAAAAGTGGGTCATTTGTGCCTAAAATATTTTACCAATGCTCCATTAATCTTAGTGATGATGTTCTCTCTTTCCCTGCAAGAAGCAGGACGAGAAGATATGAGGGAAGACTAGGAAGTAAGCAGTTTTGAAATGGATGTGAAAATAAATAATAGGGAGAAGTCATTTAATATTTTTTAGCCTCTCCTTTTTGATAATGAATGCATGATAGAAATACCAATAATTGTTTTGTGGTATATTTTATGTTATTTGTTAGTAGCACATAATATCTTCAGCATTAAGAAAAATGTTTCAACAATTTGTGAAAAAGATAGTGTGTACCTTTGCATATATACCAAGAAGATCTTCTGTCTAGAAACAAATGGCATGTCAGTCCAAAATAATGTGAGAAGATAGATGAATCAAGGACAAAAGATGTTTTTATTTGGTTATTTTGTTTTAAATGTAAAAGCTCTATCATTCTGCTTCTTATACAAATGATTAAAAGGGAAAATAAATAAATGAACCTAGGACTTGTGGATTTCTCAGCTGTTAAATGAATCTTATGAAGACCTTACTTACAGTTTCTATAATGTGCTTTGCTTTTCCTAAAATCATTTCCTTAATAGTTTTCCATCTAAAGAGTGAGAGAATGCTAGATGGGCAAAGCTGCATTGACCTTCCCTCTTGGTTTTGTCTGTTGATTGGCCGGTTTCAAAGGTTAAACTGGCTACTGAAGAAATGTAATCACTAGTGACTTGGTTCCTTTCCAGAGCCCTCTGGAAACTGTGCTGGCCAACTATGCTCATTTATAAAGAAAAAAGAAAAGTCTTTCCCTGAGCAGTCTGGAATGGGAAGCAGCCATTGTCTCCTTCCTTCTTACTTAAATAAACAAGCTAA
>JAVSCE010009593.1:0-227016 GCA_032199065.1 Smutsia gigantea
TGACAGACGAGCCCAGGAACGGGACAAGCAGTGGCTTGAGCACATGCAGCAGGATGACGAGCACCAGCGGCCACGAAAACTCTGCGATGAGGAGAAACCCAGGAGGGAAGAGAGCGTCAAGAAGAAAGATAGTGAGGAGAAAGGCATGCCGGAAATGCAGGACAAGCTGAGCCGGATTCTCCATCAGCATCAGGGACCAGCGAAGCCAGCCGTGCAGGCTCCCTGGTCCACCGCAGGTACCAGAAGCCAAACATTGTTCTAGCAAATAAGTCAGCTCTGCCCAGAGCCTCCTGATATACTTCCATAGGCAGTCAGGCCCTACCTTGTCCTCAGAATAGAGATGAGGCTGTCACTCTCCTTTTTTGGATGGTGCATCTGTTCATTCTCTAGGATGGCTAGGTATTTGTTCAATTATTCCACTGCCATGTCAACTTTTGGCCCTCGTTCCCCTGGCATCCAGAAATCTTTTTACAGACAAAAGTGGTCTGACGTTTCCTTACCAAGCCCCACGCATACACCTGGATTCCAAGTGGAGGTCCTAACCTTGCCTGCAGAAAGAACGCTCTGCCGCTCCAGTTTGTTATTCTCTCTGGGAATTTCTGAGCTATTTCAGCCACAGGAAGTGGCATCTTTCCCCTTTGCCTTCACTGAGGTGCCATTCACTATCTTCAGTCTGCACAGCATAAAATGTTTTTTACCTTTTGAAAACTATGACTGTTTTTTGCCCTTTGATCATAAGTTGCCTATTCAAATCATGATAAATGAGGGACTTTGAAATACCTAGAAAATGTTATCCATTATATCACATGCAAACTGGAATGTATTTTTTGAATTGTTGCATGGCTGTGTGATATTGTACAGCTTTGCAGGTAATGCTCAACTGAAGAAAGTGATTGCCTTTTCCTTTGTGTGGTAAATACTTTGATTTTATTCATTTGATCATCATTGTGCTTTTTACTGGTATACAAGAAGAAAAGAAAAGAAAGAAGCACACTATTCCATACAAATTCATTTGTTTCTTATGTGTACCATGGGCAGGGATGGGAGGGAGGGTTCAGAGTTGGCTCCGACACCCTCCCTGCCTTACGATGCATGCAGTCCAGGTTTGAGAAGGACGGCAAGTGACCAGATCTAGACAGGAGTTGGCCATGCCTTCCAAAGGCAAATGTAGGTTTGAATACTTTTTTGATATGCAAATAATTTCATCATTACTTGATCTTAGGCAATTAGTTTAGGTCCCTGTGTTTTTTCCTGGTATAAAATGAGTTTTTCCCCTTTGTCAGTGGGAAATTTTGCACATCATCCAGTTCAAGACCACATGGAGCTAATACCTTCCCCTCACTACATTTCAGAGAAAAACATGTATGGCAAAATCCTTGCAGCTCTTGGGTGAAACAGTTCAGAGGGCCGTGATTACTTATTGTTAACCACAATCCTCAATATCTTCTGCTTGCATGCTTTTTTTTTTTACCATACAAAGAACCTTTTATTCCCCTGAACCATTTGAGAATAAGTTGATGATACATTGCTCTATCATCTCCATGTACACTTCAGTGCATATTTTCTACACGTAAGGACGATCTGCTACATCAGCTATCAAAACCAGGTAATTAATGCTGATTCCTTACTACCATTGAATCCTCAGATCCCATTCAAGTTTCACCAAGCATCCCAACAATGTCCTTTAGAGCAAAAGGATCAGGTCAGGGCCACACTTCACTTGTATTTACTTGTCATGACACTTTAGTCTCCTTCAATCTGGAACAGTTCCTTCATCATTCCTCAACTACCATGACCTTCACCCCTATGTAGATTACCAGCCAGTTGTTTTATAGACTGTTCCTCAAGCTGGGTGTGTCTGGTGTGTCTTTATGATTAGATTCAGATTATGCATCCTTGGCAGGAATATTACGGGCAGGCAGCTGTGTTCTTTTCATGGCATCCTCTCAGGTGGTGCAATTTTGACTTGTCCCATTTCTGGTGATGTGGCAATGTAAATATCCATTTCTCATTAAGCATTCAATGTATTTGTTTACTTATTTGTTTATGTCACTATGGACTCATTGCTTTCTGTTTTATCCAATGGGTTATAATGTCTTACCTCATTATTAATGTTGATGCTCAAATTATCTCAGATTAGGCTAGTGGGAGCTCCTTCAAGTCAGCTGCTAGTTCTTTTTTTGGGGGGGGATTGTTTATCTACAATTACATGTGCAACATTATTGTTACTAAACTCCACACTTCATCAAGTCTGCCCCAGATACCCCATTACAGTCACTGTCCATCAGCATAGTGAGATGCTATAGAATCACTACTTGTCTTCTCTGAGTTGTACAGCCCTCCCCATGCCCCGCCCTACATTATGTCTGCTAATCATAATGTCCCTTTTTCCCCCTTGTACCTCCCTTCCGCCCGTCCTCCCCAATCCCTTCCCCTTTGGTAACTGGTAGTCCATTCTTGGGTTCTGTGAGTTTGCTGCTGTTTTGTTCCTTCAGTTTTTTTCTTTGTTCTTATACTCCACATATTAGTGAAATCATTTCATACTTGTCTTTTTCCGCCTGGCTTATTTCACTGAACATAATACCCTCTTGCTCTGTCCATGTTGTTGCAAATGGTAGGATTTGTTTTCTACTTATGGCTGAATAATATTCCATTGTGTATATGTACCGCATCTTCTTTATTCATTCATCTACTGATGGACACTTAGGTTGCTTCCATTTCTTGGCTATTGTAAATAGTGCTGCGATAAACATAGGGGTGCATATGTCTTTTTCAAACTGGGCTGCTGCATTCTTAGGGTAAATTCCTAGGAGTGAGATTTCTGGGTCAAATGGTATTTCTATTTTGAGCTTTTTGAGGAACCTCCATACTGCTTTCCACAATGGTTGAACTAGTTTGCATTCCCACCAGCAGTGTAGGATGGTAACCTCTTCTCCACATCCTCACCAACACTTGTTGTTGTTTGTGTTTTGGATGTTGACTGTCCTTGCTGGTGTGAGGTGATATCTCATTGTGGTTTTAATTTGCATTTCTCTGATGATTAGCGATGTGGAGCATCTTCTCATGAGCCTGTTGGCCATCTGAGTTTCTTCTTTGGAGAAGTGTCTATTCAGATCCTCTGCCCATTTTTTAATTGGATTATTTGCTTTTTGTTTGTTAAGGTGCGTGAGTTCTTTATATATTTTGGATGCCAACCCCTTATCGGATATGTCATTTATGAATATATTCTCCCATACTGTAGGATGTCTTTTTGTTCTACTGATGGTGTCCTTGCTGTACAAAAGCTTTTCAGCTTGATTTAGTCCCACTTGTTCACTTATGCTTTTGTTTCCCTTGCCTGGGGAGATATGTTCCTGAAGAAGTTGCTCATGTTTATGTCCAAGAGATTTTTGCCTATGTTTTTTTCTAAGAGTTTTATGGTTTCATGACTTACAATCAGGTCTTTGATCCATTTTGAGGTTACTTTTGTGTATGGGGTTAGACAGTAATCCAGTTTCATTCTCTTACATGTAGCTGTCCATTTTTGCCAACACCAGCTGTTGAAGAGGCTGTCAATTCCCCCATTGTATATGCATGGCTCCTTTATCATATATTAATTGACTGTATATGTTTGGGTTAATGTCTGGACTCTCTGTTCTGTTCCACTGGTCTGTGGGTCTGTTCTTGTGCCAGTACCAGATTGTCTTGATTACTGTGGCTTTGTAGTAGAGCTTGAAGTCAGGGAGCATAATTCCCCCTGTTTTATTCTTCCTTCTCAGGATTGCTTTGGCTATTTGGGGTCTTTTGTGGTTCCATATGAATTTTAGAACTATTTGTTACAGTTCACTGAAGAATGCTGTTGGTATTTTGATAGGGATTGCATTGAATCTGTAGATTGCTTTAGGTAGTATACCATTTTGACAATATTAATTCTTCCTAGCCAAGAGCATGAGATGAATTTCCATTTGTTAGTGTCCCTTTTAATTTCTCTTAGGAGTGTCTTGTAGTTTTCAGGGTATAGGTCTTTCACTTCCTTGGTTAGGTTTATTCCTAGGTATTTTATTCTTTTTGATGCAATAGTGCATGGAATTGTTTTCCTGATTTCTCTTTCTGTTAGCTCATCGGTAGTGTGTAGGAAACCAACAGATTTCTGTGTATTAATTTTGTATCCTGCAACTTTGCTGAATTCAGATATTAGTTCTGGTAGTTTTGGAGTGGAGTCTTTAGGGTTTTTTATGTACAATATCATGTCATCTGCAAATAGTGACAATTTGACTTCTTCTTTACCAATCTGGATGCCTTGTATTTCTTTGTTTTGTCTGATTGCCGTGGCTAGGACCTCCAGTACTATGTTGAATAACAGTGGGGAGAGTGGGCATCCCTGTCTTGTTCCCGATCTTAGGTGAAAAGCTTTCAGCTTCTTGCTGTTAAGTATGCTGTTGGCTGTGGGTTTGTCATATATGGCCTTTATTATGTTGAGGTTCTTGCTCTCTATACCCATTTTGTTGAGAGTTTTTATCATGAATGGATGTTGAATTTTGTCAAATGCTTTTTTAGCATCATGGAGATGATGATCATGTGGTTTTTGTTCTTCTTTTTGTTGATGTGGTGGATGATGTTGATGGATTTTCGAATGTTGTACCATCCTTGCATCCCTGAGATGAATCCCACTTGATCACGGTGTATTATCCTCTTGGTGTATTTTTTAATTCGGTTTGCTAATATTTTGTTGAGTATTTTTGCTTCTAGGTTCATCAGGGATATTGGTCTGTAATTTTCTTTTTTGGTTGGGTCTTTACCTGGTTTTGGTATTAGAGTGATGCTGGATTCATAGAATGGGTTTGGAAGTATTCCCTCATCTTCTATTTTTTGGAAAACTTTAAGGAGAATGGGTATTGTTTCTTCTCTATATGTCTGATAAAATTCAGCAGTAAATCCATCTGGCCCGGGGGTTTTGTTCTTGGGTACTTTTCTGATTACCGATTCAATTTTGTTGCTGGTAATTGGTCTGTTAAGGTTTTCTGTTTCTACCTTGGTCAGTCTTAGAAGGTTGTGTTTTTCTAAGAAGTTGTCCATTTCTTCTAGGTTTTCCAGCTTGTTAGCATATAGATTTTCATAGTATTCTCTAATAATTCTTTTTATTTCTGTCGGGTCCGTTGTGATTTTTCCTCTCATTTCTGATTCTGTTGATGTGTGTAGATTCTCTTTTTCTCTTAAACTCTGGCTGGGGGTTTATCTATTTTGTTTATTTTTTCAAAGAACCAGCTCTTGGTTTCATTGACTTTTTCTATTGTTTTATTCTTCTCAATTTTATTTGTTTCTTCTCTAATCTTTATGTTGTCCCTCCTTCTGCTGATTTTGGCCTCATTTGTTCTTCTTTTTCCAATTTCAATAATTGTGACTTTAGACTATTCATTTGGGATTGTTCTTCCTTCTCTAAATAGGCCTGGATTACAATATACTTTCCTCTTAGAACTGCCTTTACTGCGTCCCACAGAAGTTGGGGCTTTGTGCTGTTGTTGTCATTTGTCTCCATATAGTGTTTGATCTCTGTTTTAATTTGGTCGTTGATCCATTGATTATTTAGGAGCATGTTGTTAAGCCTCCATGTATTTGTGCACCTTTTTGTTTTCTTTGTACAATTTATTTCTAGTTTTATTCCTTTGTGATCTGAGAAGTTGGTTGGTAGGATTTCAATATTTTTGAATTTATTGAGGTTCTCTTTGTGGCCTAGTATATGGTCTATTCTGGAAAAATGTTCCATGTGCACTTGAGAAGAATGTGTATCCTGCTGCTTTTGAGTGTAGAGTTCTGTAGATGTCTGTTAGGTCCATCTGTTCTAGTGTGTTATTCAGTGCCTCTGTGTCTTTACTTATTTTCTGTCTGGTTGATCTGTTCTTTGGAGTGAGTGGTGTGTTGAAGTCTCCTAAAATGAATGCATTGCTTTCTCTTTTCTCCTTTAATTCTGTTAGTATTTGTTTCACGTATGTCGGTGCTCCTGTGTTGGGTGCATATATATTTATAATGGTTATATCCTCTTGTTGGACTGACCCCTTTATCATTATATAATGTCCTTCTTTATCTCTTGCTACTCTCTTTGTTTTGAAGTCTGTTTTGTCTGATATAAGTACTACAACACCTGCTTTTTTCTCCTTGTTGTTTGCATGAAATATCTTTTTCCATCCCTTCACTTTTAGTCTGTGTATATCTTTGGGTTTGAGGTGAGTCTCTTGTAAGCAGCATATAGATGGGTCTTGCTTTTTTATCAATTCTGTTACTCTGTGCCTTTTGATTGGTGCATTCAGTCCATTTACATTTAGGGTGATTATCGATAGATAAGTACTTATGGCCATTGCCGGCTTTGGATTCTTGGTTACCAAAGGTTCAAGTTAGGTTCTTTACTATCTAACAGTCTAACTTAACTGTCTTGTTAAGCTATTATAAACACAGTCTGATGATTCTTTATTTCTCTCCCTTCTTATTCTTCCTCCTCCATTCTTTATATGCTAGGTGTTTTATTCTGTACTGTTTTGTGTTTCCTTTGTCTGTTTTTGTGGATAGTTGATTTTATTTTTTGCCTTTAGTTAGTATTTGGATGTTCTGCTTTCTTTGCTATGATTTTATTTTCTCTAGTGACATCTTTTAGCCTTAGGAGTGCTTCCATCTAGAGCAATCCCTTTAAGATATCCTGTAGAGGTGGTTTGAGGGAGGCAAATTCCCTCAACTTCCGCTTGTTTTGGAATTGTTTAATCCCTCCCTCAAATTTAAATGATAATTGTGGTCAATACAGTATTCTTATTTCAAGGCCCTTCTGTTTCATTGTGTTAAGTATATCATGCCATTCTCTTCTGGCCTGTAAGGTTTCTGTTGAGTAGTCTGATGATAATCTGATTGGTTTTCCTTTGTAGGTGATCTTTTTTTCTCTCTCTGGCTGCCTTTAATACTCTGTCCTTGTCTTTGATCTTTGCCATTTTAATTATTATATGTCTTAGTGTTTTCTTCCTTGGGTTCCTTGTGTTGGGAAATCTGTGGGCTTCCATGGTCTAAGAAGCTATTTCCTTTCCCAGCTTGGGGAAGTTTTCCTCAATTATCTCTTCAACGACACTTTCTATCCCTTTTTCTCTCTCTTCTTCTGGTACTCCCATAATGCAAATATTGTTCCGTTTGGATTGGTCACGCAGTTCTCTTAATATTCTTTCATTCCTAGATATCCTTTTATCTCTCTCTGCCTCAGCTTCTCTGTACTCCTGTTCTCTGATTTCTATTCCATTAACAGTCTCTTGCATCTCGTCCAGTCTGCTCTTGAGTCCGTCAATCGATTGTTTCATTTCTGTAATGTCTCTCCTGACTTCCTCCCTTAGCTCTTGCATATTTCTCTGTAGGTCCATCAGCATGATTATGACTTTAATTCTGAATTCTTTTTCAGTAAGATTGTTTAAATCTATCCCACGAGGCCCTTTCTCTGGGGTTGTCTCGGTGAGTCTTGACTGGACCAGATTCTTCTGTCTTGTCATGGCGATAGAAGTGGTCGCTGGCAGGTGCTACATGTGTCAGCTGGGAGAACAAAGTCCCTTCCTGCTTGTTGTTCTCCTTGCCCTTCTCCACAGCCTGTCCTGGTTACCCACACACCGGGAGGCAGTCTCTGGGATAACCCCTGAGCTTTCATGTGCGGTGCCACCCTCAGGCTCGCCTAGAGCTGTGCGGGGGTTTTCAGCCATGCTGGGTGCGTTCTGCGCCGCTTGTTGCCTTCCAGCCCTTGCTCTGGCTTCCGTGGCCCTTCCCGGTTAGCTGCGCACCCGCTGGGAGGAGATTCTGTGTGGTTGCTGTGGGCATGGCCGCTCTCCCGCTGTTCTGCAGCTGTGGCAGATCCACCAGACCATTTGCAGTGCTAGCTGAGGGGAATGAGTGGCAGGCTACTTATCTCCATGAGGGCCTTTGGCGGGGCTGCTTTACCCAGCAGGCGGTTAAGAGGCCCGAAATTCCTGAAGATTCCTAGCCTGCTGGGCTGAGTACGCTGGGACGATTTTGTTCCACTGTTGAGCCCTTGTCTCTTTAAGACTTTTAAAAAGCACCTGCTTTTCTTTTGTCCCTGGGTAGCCAGCTGTGGGGATGTGCTTGCAGTCACCGTCTCCAATCCTGCCCTTCCGTTTCTCTAATCTCCAGTACACTATGCGATGTGTGTCTGCGCTCCTGGTGCAGATCACTAGGGCTGGTTATTTAGCAGTCCTGTGCTTCCACTCCCTCCCCACTCTGATTCTTTTCCTCCCTCCGGTGAGCTGGGTGCAGGGAGTGCTCGGGTCCCGCCGTGTCATGGCTTTGTATCTTACCTGCTTCGTGAGGCGCTGAGTTCTCGCAGATGTAGGCGGAGCCTGGCTGTGTTGTAGTGTATCTTCTGGGGTCTCTTTTAGGAATAGTTGTATTTGTTGTATTTTCAGAAATATATATGGTTTTGGAGGAGATTTCCACCGCCCTGCTCAGGCTGTCATCTTACCAGAATCTGCATGCAGTTTTTTTTTTTTAATTTATTTCACTTAAAGTCTAAATTGTTTTCATATAGGGTGTGTCCTTAAGCTCCCCCTACCCCTAGGAAATGTAGAGGAAGACGAACTTCACCAAGGATTATCAGTTATCAGGCATAATTGTTCTTGGTTAAATCAACAGTTATGTTTTATATGATTACATTAAGGGCCTAAAACATCAATATTTCCATGCCTTTGAATATGAAAAGTTTTGCCGTTTTGCCCCCTCCCTGGCAATTCTTCTGGGCAGATTCAGATTTGGGGTCACATGCTAACTGCTGCATTGTGCTTGATACCCTGGATGGGGAGAGGGGTCTCAATGCCTTTCAGGTGTGCACCTGGAGCCTCAACCAGAGGCAGAGGGCAGGAGCCTGAGGCAGCTCCCTGCACTGGGAATGAGGTGACCTTTGTTTGGAGAGCATCCGTTGGTGACCTCTGATGGGCTGGAGTTGCTGACATCACATTTGGGTCTCCTTTGACATTCAGCCTATGCTTCAGAAATTCCTCGAAGAGAGGGAAATAGTAAATAGTTCAGATGTTAAGGCAGAGGAGGCAGCAGCTATTTTGCATGTTGTCATGTAGTTGTCCTCTGTGTGATGTTTTATTTTTGTTCCTCTCTCCCCCCTTTTTTTTTATAAACAGAAAAGGGCCCACTTACAATTTCTGCACAGGAAAATGTGAAAGTAGTATATTACCGGGCACTGTATCCCTTTGAATCCAGAAGTCATGATGAAATCACCATCCAGCCAGGAGACATTGTCATGGTAAGATAGACTCCAGCGAAAGTGTGATTTCTGTTGGTTAGTATCTGTCCTCGTTCTTACAATTATGAAATTGTCAGCAAGTGTGAAATCCAGTAACCCAGCATCTGGGTTTTTGAAGGATACTTTTTTTTTAATCTTCTTCCTTTTCCATTGGAATGACAGATGACATTTAAAAATGTATCCTAACATCACTTTAAAATAGGGTTGTTAAGGAAAATGGGTTCTTATCACAGTCTTTGCATATTTCTATATCTATAAAGGTCTGGTAATTTCAGAGTTTGGATTACTACTTATATACTCTGAGTAGTCTTTAGGAAATAGTTTTAAATGCAAAATACTTTATCACCATCTTCATAATTGCCAGTGATGGCTTTTGTGTCTTTAGGTCAAAGCATCTTTTTGTCCCTTTGATTGTGTAAACTTTGAATTGTGTGAAGAGTAGTGAGTTAAGTATGGTTAATCTGCTTTCCTATACTACAAGTGAACAGATAAGAGAGTTCGGAATTTTATGCTGTTATAGTTAATTTCTTTAATTGTAGTAATAATTAAAGATGATCTTATTTTGGTGACTCAAACTATTATAGCCAGTTTAAGAAAGAATAAATCAATGTAGTTGACCTAAATTATTTTCTAAAAGTAAAAACTCTTCACTCTGTTTATTAGTATTCTTCACTCTAGTTACTAAGTTAAGAATCAGAATCTTAGAAGTATTCAGATTTTGCATTACCATTAGCATTTTTTTTATAGATGGAAATAGTTCAGAATTCTAAAATAGCTATGAAACTTAAGAATTGATGCAAACATGTTTCACATGCCAGGACTATATGTCCTTAGGGTGTCATACAGGTCATTGTACTATCATTCAGGCAGTCATCTTGCATATATATATTAGATCTCTGCGTGCAGCATATATGTTCTTTAATGGGCCAAAATACATAGAAAGAAGAGTGTGTTTGGTACTCAGACATGGGAATCCCCTCTGCCCTTTTCTGATAGCTTTTTCTCTAGTTATCATGGGCTGGAAATAAAGGAGTCAAGCCCAAAGGTCCAGAAAGTCAAAATCTTAACAGTAAGGAAACATTCTTCAAATATACTCCAGCCTTCATTCAGCAAGCAGGTTTTGAATGTCATGCTTTACAGAAAGAACTGCTGGTTTCTCTTCAAGCGTGGGCATGCCACTATGTACCCATGAACAGGGATGTGCTTGTCAGCACCTTCACCATCTCTTCTGTCCTACATTGTGCGTTACTAATGACCTGGAGCTGCTTTACTCCTACCTCATCTTTGAGTGGTGCCTTTTAAAGTGGATTAATTGTAAAATATATAAATAACCACACAATAGCAGGAGTCTAAAAATTATGAGGGTAGAGTATGACATCAGATAGGACCTTACTACAACGTTGTTTTTTTACATGATCTTTAAAAAAATGGCTAATGTTTTTAAAACTGGATTTTCTTGCAACACCAGGTACAGAAAAGTAATGTTCTCTTCTTGAGATAAGGCAGTGTTAAAAATGTGATAATGAGGAAATGTTACAGATGATCTATATTTTAATGAGAAAATATTGCTATTTTGGGGGAACATAGTCTTGTTACAGTGATATTGGGTCCCTTTCCTCAAGTTGGCTAGATAACCTCCAGCTCGACTAGATGAATAGAATTTAGATATACTGTGAGAATAAAACATTTCATTAAACATATATTTTGCCTTGCTTTCAAACCTTTGCTTTCCTGGTGGAGGTTAAAGGGGAATGGGTAAGTGCTCTGTGACTGTCAGGAAGTCTGCATCCTATTAAATGTTTTCTTCTTTTAAATCACTTTAATTCTGTGTAAATACACATCTTTGGGTGTTGTCGTGGCAGTAAAAATGTTTTGAGCTTGTGTAGTAAGTTGTGCTAAAAAAAAGAAAGAAAAGATATAAGTTGTGGACCAAGTCTCTCTTTGCTTGGTACTATTTAAGGACTAATTTGAAGGCTCTGTATTTAGAAAGTTACTAGGTCAAGTCTCTGTCTCATGCCATGGACAAAAAAAAAGTTCCAAGAAGGTTAAATTTGAAAGTCAAAATTCTTAAAAAAAAATTTCTAATAAAAGGAGAATATTAGAATAATTTTCTGGCTAAGAATTGTCTTTCTGAGTTAAAACCAGAGGCCATAAATGACAAAAAGGAACAAATTGACAATAAAAAAATTATAACTTGTATGTTGCAGAATACATAAGAGGCAAAGGGTTACTATCCATATTACATAAAGACTCCACAAAGTTAATATGAAAGGAACTCAAAACTTAGAAAAATTGGCCAAGGTTATGAAGAGACATCCACAGATGTAGAAAGTAAATAATTTTTTTAAATATATGAAAAGGTGCTTCTTTTCACTGGTGATCAGGAAAATGCAAGTTAAAACAAGATAGTATTTTTTATCTCTCAGCTGAGCAAGTTTAAAAGTGTGATAATATCCAGCTTTGTGAGGAATGTAGGGAAGTAGATATAATACACATTGTCAGCATGGTTGTATGAATTAACTAAGCCATTTGGGAGACAGTTTGGGAATATCTATTCAGATTTAAATTTTTCATTCCTCTTGACCCAGAAATTCTGTTTCTCTCCCTCTTGTAGACTTTTTTTGGGTACATATGTATACATGGAGGTTCACCACAGTAGTATTAAAAAAAAAAAGGAACAGCTCAGTATCTATCAGTAAGGCATGGTTAAAATAAACTATGATACAGCTAAATAAATATGAAGATGTTAAAAAAAATTACAGAGATCAACATACACAAATAAGCTCTCCAGTAAAAAAGCAGAAACAGTATGTAGAGTATAATTGCATTTTGGTTAAATAAAAAACTGTGTGTATATGTGAATGTTTATATGTGTGTAGTTAACAGTCTTGATATATAGACATCAAACTGTTAACAGTGGTTACCACAGGGCAGTGAATAGGGGGCTTTCGTGTTTCATTTTATGTACTTCTATATTATGTTCATATTTAGAAATGTACCAACATTTATAATTTTTTATTGAAACACTAGAAATAAATTCATCTTTGGCAAGTGTATCAGAGAATGTCTACCCAGGACTGGAATGGTGTTTACTTTATCTCAGACATCCCAAATATGTAATAAAATATGGAATGTACTGGTAGGCATAATTTATTGGCTTGCTAAAGGAATAGCAGCAGTATTTTCATTTTATACTACAAAATGTAACATGACACTCCAGTTGGCATGCAACTGTATTCTCTTCCTGGGGTTAACAATCAGTGTCCCCAAAAAAGGAAGTTGGCATGAAATAGTAACTATTTTTTTATTTCACAAAATTCACAGTTAAGAATGATGATCGTGAAAAATACATAAAAGAATATTAATATCAGTCTTTTTTGGGTGAATAATCAGGAGTTCACTTACTGTCATGAGCAACAGTAATCATCAGATTCTCAGGTTTCTCAAACTTCTTTGAAAAATAGCTAGCTGTACCTGATAGATTTTAGAAATCTAGTGTTTCCTTTTTTACTGTAGGCAGTTTTAGAGGGGGCTTTATTTTGATTTTGAAAAAATGATAATCAGCCCAATTTTCTCCAAAAAATTTTTTCATGTTTAATAAAAATTACAGTGCTCTCTTATATATAGTTCAGTTCTAAATGTTGATAATACAGAGAAATATAAGATGATGCCATTCAATGTTTTAAACCCTCATAGGAAAATATAGAAACATACATGAAAAGGCCAATGTGTGATGAAGCTCTGCGTGAACGCTCTCTAACTGCTAAGAATTAAAAAGAAATCAGTAAACGGATATGTTCAAGGACAACTTCTGAATGGAACCTTCTTTATTCAGTTTGACCTTGACAGCTAAGGCTTAGATACTTTGGAAGTCTGTGGCCTGTCTTCTGATTGGAAGTCCCAATATTTGGAGAGTGAATATATCAGATTTGATGTCCATAGTTGGATGGAGGATGAGCATAGGAAGTTAGAAGACTTCTGCTCTCTGTTTTGTTGAAGTTTATCTTAAGAACACAGACTGATGGTCTAACTCAGCAGGTCCTACATGGGCAGGGCAGAGTACAGCAGAACTGCTCAGGGAGCTTAAAAAATAACCATTTCAGGACTCACCCCCAGTGACTGTGGGAGCTTTTAATCATATATAAGATTCAGAATCTTCTCCAGGGAAGATCTATTAGGGAATCAGTTTTGGGAACTACTGATCTAACCTGATCTCTTTTTTCCTGTCAGGACTAATTCTAAGTCATTTTTGGAAAATACCCCTTAGAAATATCCACCAAAAGGAGACTTCTTTAGCAGTTGTCAGCCATCAACAAGTCAATTCATTCTGAAAATTGTTTATTTTCTGATTTAGTGATATTCTTGTAACAATTTGTACTCATTTTTTTCCTTTTCTTCTCTTGATGGAGGATTTTTTTTTTAAGTGTAGGGAGTACCTTCTCTTGCCTGCCTTCCTTAGCTTCCACAACTTTAGCTTACATAGTAACAATTGGTCATAGTATCAGCACTGTTTGGAGAGACCAGTACACACACACATGATTACAAGGTGGGCCAAATCCAGGCCACTGCTTGTTTTGTAACACAGCTTTATTAGAACACAGCAGGTTCCTTCACTGACATGTTGCCTATATCTGCTTTTGTGCTATAATGACAGAGTTGACTAATTTCCACAGTTAGAAGGAAAATTTGCCAACCTCTATATTAGAGCTTTAGAAAACAATTATAATATCCAGAAGTTTTGACGGAACCTCACATTGCCAAACTGGCAAATACATGAAATATGTACTGCTCCCCACTTTCCTCAGCACATCCCAGGCAGTCACACCAGCTGATCCAGTTGTGACACAGTTTAAAACCTGTTTGAGGTCCGTATTCTCTGTTGTGCTCATGAGGGGAGAGGGGATTTCTGGTTCCCTTCTTTGTGACATGGTCAGAGGTGTTAGAAATATTAATACTATACTGCCTGACAAAGATGGCAGCCATGATGCATATAAACATTGAGGAAAGATACCTGACACTGAGCTTCAGCCACATGCGCTTGGACATGAGGCTGCCGTGTGCATTTGACTGTCCCATCAATGCCCTACAGTACACAGTGTATAATTACTAACATTTTTAGACTAGATGTTAAACATATTCCCCAACATGTAGGCAGTGTCCGAGTTTGTGCTTCTTTCCACTTTGATGATGTTCCACCAGAATGACCCCAAATGCTTTGAGTTGTTGGAGTCGGGCTGGTTGAATGACATTTTATTAAGATCAGTATTGTTAATATTTCGAATTCTTCTGACCTAGAGCCACCAATAAATGAATCTGCTTTATATATGTAAAAGTCCACATCATAGCCAGCCACATTCGAAGAAGTTTATGTGGCTAACTTTTCTTATTGTATCTTAATATTATGTAATGTTTTTCCACAACTGGATTGGCATTTTGGGTAAAGTTTCCCAAATCCAGGAAGAAATATTTCTCATTTTCATATGAGAACCTTTGTGCCTTTTCTAAGTGGTTAATTGAATTTTAAGAGTGAATTTTTATTATATCTTCTGAATCTAAAAATTTAATTATTCATTGAAATTAATGGATTCCTATAAGACTAAATCAAACTAATTGAGACTGTTGTTTGGTCAAAGTTGACCAGTGAATTTGCTTGAGTAAAAGTGAAATACTAATTTCATTATTGCCCTGAAGAATAGGAGAAGCTCTTATCTGCACAGATAAGAGGCTGATGTGGCATGAAGCACCTCTGGGTGGTGTGGCATGCTTTCTGTCTTATTGGAGGGCAGGGCTTGGGTGTGATCAATCATTGAGCTAGGGTCAGAGCTAAACCTGACCCAGAATGGGAACATTTCTTCAGGGCCTCAGATATATGTCAACCAAAAGTCTTGTTAACCAGATAGACCCTGTGTCTCAAGGGAATGGCAGTAAAACAGAGGACATAAGTAAATAAAGCAGCTGTCATTTGAGGAGATCCAGCTTGGACAGACCAGTGGGAGCTCCAAATAGGCCCTGATCAGAGACTGAACTCCGGCCCCCTAAAGGATTACTAAACCTGGCAAGGCAAACCCAGGGCTGAGGATACCAGGGAGGCTCCTACAACAGAGAATTCCCCATGCAGAGAGCCAGAGATTGTTACCTGAAGTGGGGTTACAAACCGCAGGCTTTTAGAATGGGACAGAAGCCCAAATCAGAGAACTGCCCAGAGTTAAAGCTGGACAGCAGGAGAGATGGCTTTAAAAATCTATCATTAAACACTTCTCATATGCTGGGCAGTGTTCTAAATATTTAACAGTCTGTACAACCACCATCACAAAAGAGGTCTATTATCATGCCTGTTTTATAGGCAAGAAGATGAGGCACCAAGAAATAAAACTTGCCCAAAGTCAACCAGTTAATAAGTGTGAGCACTAGTACTTGCATCGAGGCAGTCTAACTGTGGAACCCTACCTTCGATCATGACTCTTTGCAGTCTCGAGGCTGAGTTACTTTGTTAGGCTCAAGCTCTTCACTCATTCTTGCTTGACATCACCCTTTGGTCCTAGAATGAATGGAGGGAGCAGGAGCTTGCCTGCCGAACCTACTGAGAAACCGGGGAGGCCCTGGCACGGCCTGGCCTGCAAACAGCTATGTTTCCAGTGCTAAGCAGCTATAAAATTGAAACATGTCATAAATAGCACCAATAAATATACATGTGGAAGGAAAGACATCTAGCCATTTGAAATTTAGCATAAAATAAGATCCAAGTAGGAAAAAAAGTGTCATCTTAAATCCTCCTAGAGAAACAGTTGGGGCTGTGCAGAAAAAGGAAAGAACAAAACAGTGTGGAGGAGTTGGATGAAAAGTGACTAATGTGTTCACATCTGATGCCAGTGTTAAGAACAACAGAGCTGTAAGGCAAAAAACAAGCCTTTGATGAAGCGGCGGTGTAACTTCATCTTGGGGAACTCCTTTTTGGAGACTTCTCAGTTCTAAAAATTGCTTTTACTCATGACAGTAAGGGTTCCCTAAGGCGGAGCAGCAAGCAGGCATCCCTCACTTAGGGAACATTTTGTCAGCAAGTACAGAATTATGTAGTGAACTGTATTCTACTTCCCCACCCCATCCCAAGCATTTTTAAAATGCAGGTAAGCTGATAAACATTATGCCATTCCTTACTCTACCCTGAGCGCAGAGAGATGTTCCGTTTCCTAGTTTGTTTTTTGAGGGTGATGGGGGCTTTGTTTATTTATTTATTTATTACTGAATATTTGAATGGGTTAGAAAACTGGTGTTTTTCCAGAACATTGTTAAGACACTAGTGCTCATTTCTGTGATTTCTAAAAAGCATAATTAATATCCAGTGAAATGTTCAATGTTTTACTTCCTTTGGCAGTATATTAGAGGATGAAAATAAGATACAGTCTCTGATAGACCCTTATTTGACTTAGAGTAATGAAAATAATCTGATAATAGTGAATGAAATTGTCCTCCACAATCATTCTCTAGTTGCTCATAAAAGAAAGGGGGTGAACTCATAAAGATAGGTAGGATCATTCTGGTGATTTTTGAATGATCCTTTGAGTCAGAAATAAAATAAAATGCAAACATTCGAGCACAGTGTAAGAAATAGCCTCTGTGAAATTTTTAAACAGAATTCTATACTCACATGTACTCCTTTGTGGATATTAAATTAATTTCAATTTTTAGAAAAGTCAATAAAACTGACTTGCTATAAATAATGACTTCATTTTCTCATCATGTATCTGTGGAGCTTTTAAATGATGAAACATAATAGTCACTTTGCTTCCCCATGGAAACCATCTAAGGCTGTGTTTTTATTTTTTTTGTCCCAGTGCTGAATAAATACTTCTTCATTATTAAGATATTTTGAGTACTAAATGTAGATATTGATTGTATCCTTTGTTTTCAACTTCATTAATAAACCCAAGTCAAATCATTTTTAATAATTGCATGACTTCCTTTGTGATGAAATGTGTCAGATCACTTTCCAGTTCAAAATAGCTCCAAAAATTTAGATTAAGGGCCTTACAACTTTAGGCACTTTATCTTACCTGCCGTTATTAGCAAAGGGGTGGGAGAACCAAAAACAACAACAACAACAACAACAACAAAAACCCTGCAGAGAATAAGGACTTGAATTAGAGCATTTACTGGTTTTTCCAGAGCTAATGTTTAGAGACCATTTTCCCAGACACCAAGGCTGAGAGTAAGATGAGGAAACATCCATGCGGTGTGTCAGTGTGCTTGGTCTGAGGCTTGAGCTTTTGTCCTGGGAGGGTGTTCGGTGTCTTTATGGGCTGATTTAGTTCCCCTTCAATTAAACTTTATGACTTTCCTGCAGGTGGATGAAAGCCAAACTGGAGAACCAGGATGGCTTGGAGGAGAATTAAAAGGAAAGACAGGATGGTTCCCTGCAAACTACGCAGAGAAAATCCCAGAAAGCGAAGTCCCTGTGCCAGTCAAACCAGTGACTGAGTCCACCTCCACCCCTGCACCCAAAGTGGCCATGCGTGAGACCCCCACACCTTTGGCGGTGACCTCCTCAGAGCACTCCACGACCCCCAACAACTGGGCTGACTTCAGCTCCACGTATGTGTCAGCATGCTTTTCTGATGAGTTTTGAAATGCCCACTTGGTAGTCCTTTCTTTCCTTTAAATATTTCTGTAGTTTGGGCTGTACCTCTGGGTGGAGAAGCAGGCTCACTTTTGTAACCATTTTTGCTCTGCTGGCAAACTGTGGAGTATGTTCTCTGAACTGGATTTAATGATGTCATTGCTCAACAGTGATTTTCCCTGGTACAAAATAAAGCCTATTACCTTGTTCTGGTTGATAATTTGCCCATTATCTTTCATTCTTGTGGAAGAAATGGAGAAACACAGTTTCCCAATAATCTGACATCCGTGTCAGTCAGCAAATATTTAGAGTCATTTCCTGCATGTAAACGGCACTTTTTGCAGGTTAGAAACAGAGATTGAATTCAGTTACATGGTTGTGAATAAGATAGGAAGCTGTTTCCTTTAAAGCTCTTCTGTCAGCCTTGTACAAATGCACAGGGGAGCAGAGATGTGTGTCCTTGGGCACCCTAGTACTGCTCCCTTGGTCATGAGGAAATGGCATTGAAGACAGGGCCGAAGCAGGGGGTGAGAATGATAGATGAAACCACTGTCCATGCTTCCAGTTACAGAAGCATGATCTTAGATGTACAGTCGTCTAAAAACGTTTCACACTTGCATTCAAGTAAAAAGAATTGGAGTAAGAAGGGTTAAAAAAATTTTTTTCAAGTTGATCTTTTGGGAGAAACAAACAGAAGGCCAGGAATCAAGACATAATGCTGGAGAAAGATGAGATGGATCAACTAGAGACATAAAGAGCATAACAATAGGGACAGGAGGGAGTGGAGGGAAGGGTGTAAGGAAAAGCCAATTTTTCGTACTTGTATTTTCATATAAGAGGTGGTAAGTACTGGTAAGACAGGTCTTCCTCATCTAATCTCTGCTAAAAAGTAGCCTCCATTAGCATGATTCCAAGTCAAAACTCCCCTTCCTCTCTTGATCTTGATTGAAAAGTTCTGACTTTTTAAACAAAACATAGGCTAAAATATTTGAGACAAGTACCATGTTTTCTAGGACTTGGTTTTGCTCTTCAGTCCATCAGTGTGACTCTAATATGTGTTATGTAGCTCTCCTGCTGTAATGGGCATCTTATTTTCCAAACCCAAAATCAGGAAGAGCAGTCTAACAAAGGAATTATTTTGATTTTCAATTGTACGCATTATAAAGATGTAAAAAGTCAATTGCATTTAGATCTGCATGTACACGGATGTATTTATTTAAAAATTATAAAATCACAAAATTAAAACTGTCCCCGAGATCCAGGACAACTGGTTGCTCTAAGGGTACCATTTGTAGTTGCCATGGTGTCTAGGCATATAGCCTGGTGCTTGCTTTGTGGCAGATGAGACAGAGAAATGGTGTGTGTGCTGTGCTACCTGTCAAGCTGGCATGTCTTCAGATGTGGTGTGTAACTTCTTTCCTGCTGATTTATCTATTATTATTAAAAGTAACAATAGTGATCATGTGAGGATGACTCTGGTGCTTTAACTTGCAAAGTATTTCCCTATCCAGTATTTCATGTGACCCTCACAGCTAACCGAAGTGGTGGAATTTTGTTTCCATTTTATTGATGAGGAAATCAAGATTTGGTGAAACTGTTTGCCTGGGGTTCACATTGCCTGTAAAGCCCAGGCTCAAACCCAAGTCCGGGCTCATTCCTCCCCGGCCTTGGCCCTTGAACATCAGAAAGCCCCACGCATAGCAGGCTTTTGTTTGCTGTGGGTGAAGAGCTGGCGCATTCGGAGTAGCTTGCTGCTCACGGTGGTATGCTTTTCCTTCCAGGTGGCCCACCAGCACGAATGAGAAACCAGAAACTGATAACTGGGACGCATGGGCGGCGCAGCCCTCACTCACTGTCCCAAGCGCCGGCCAGTTACGGCAGAGATCGGCCTTTACTCCAGCCACAGCCACTGGCTCCTCGCCATCTCCTGTTTTGGGCCAGGTAAAAGCAGCCACTGGGAATGTGAAGACCTAGCATGCTACACGTACCAACAAATTCAACAGCTGCTGACCCTCAGTGTTATTTAGAATCAAGCCTCCTTACTCATATCCAGGTCAGCTGGCAGTGTGGGATCCAGTCCATGTTTTCCCAGTAGCCTTTAAGGAGCCTATTTTTTGTGAATGGTGGGAATTCAAAGGAGGGCAAACTCCTGCTCAGGTTGATCAGGGAAGCTTCACTGAAGAAGTGCCATTGGAACTGCATCCTGGTAAGATGTTACTTAAGGGTAAGCTCTAATTAGGAGATGGCGAGGACTGGCATATCAGACAAAGAGTACTGTGAGGAGAGGCTTTAAGGTAGGAACCAGAATGTGTGTGTGGAAAATCATGGGTCAGTCCATTTGGCTAGACCATTAAGTATTTAGCGGAAAAGACAGACTGATTGTAGGTTTATGGGAAGCTCTTAAATGCCCTACTAAGAAAGTAATGTCTGAAAGGATAAAGTTATTCTGAATATTTCTACTTAATATAATGAAATAATATTTTACTTAATACAATAAAGGAATGAAATCTCCGTAGATAATCAAACCAAACAGCAAACGCCCATCTGGCAGGCATTTGGAGGTGAGGGACCATTTTGATATGGGACCAACCACATTGAAGGTAGGTTCTGGGCAGATTCCTGTGCAGGAAGAGTCCAGCGGAGGACATGGGGGAATGACAGCAGTTAAAGGGATGCCGTCACAACGCCTGTGGGGACAAAAAGAGGAAGGAGGTCTGGGGTTGAGAAGAAGATTTGACCTTAGGAGAAGCAAGAAAGGCAGAGAGAAAAAGTGACATGTAGTTAGAGGAAGGAGTTGGGTCTTCTGTGTGTGAGGCTTAAGGTGCAAGTGGGATGTCCAGGTAGCTCTGTTCGGCAAGCAGTTGGAATGTAGCTCAGATCTGGAGAGATGTGCAAGATCTTCAAAGGAGAGTCAGTGTAGGGAGAAAAGAGAAAGTCCTGGAGCGTGTGTGTGCTCTCTGACCTGGCAGAAGAGGAAGCGTTCCCAACAGAGTCGCACCTTCCTGCTTGGCTGTTAGCAGCCCTCACGCTCAGGCGGGGCAGCTCCATGGAGGAGGAGGCGGCTGTTTCCAGTCAGGGGGATGGTGTTGCTCATGCTGTTAAAGGCGGTGGTCAGCGCCCAGAGGAGACCATTCAGCATGGCAAGTAGAATGTATTTGTGACCTGGGAAGGAGTAGGATAAACCAGGTCACAGAGGGCTGAAGAGGAAATGATTGGAGAGACAAGAACAGATTTGGGACAGAAAAAAGAAGCAGCAGAGTGGAGGCAGGACATCAGGAAAGCACAGTGCCATGGGAAAGGGATGGAAAAGTCAAGTACCAGACAATATATTTGGTGTAAGATGAACAACATCAAAAGCAGAGGGAAGAAGACGGGATTCTTCTGGAAGAGGAAGGGTGAAGAGAGGTTGGAGAAAAATGAGGAGAGAGAGAAGTTCAGTGTCCTCAGGCGGGGCCCCTGAGGGCCTGCAGGTCCACAAAATGGGAAGTCGGCAAAGAGGCATGGAGAATTGCTGGGCTGAATTTATTCTGAATCTGTAATTGGTCATCGCACACTGTCTTAGCTTTCTCCAGCAAAGCTTCACAGTTTGGGACTAGAAATAGTAATAGTAATAGTAATAAAAGCTACTTTTACCATTATGGTTGTTACTATCACAGCAACACCATGGATGGATAGATCTTACTAAACATTCCTAACAACCTTCTAAAGAATGCATCTCTGTTTTATAGACATGGAAATGGAGGCCTACAGAGATTAAGCAATTGTCTAAGGTTACAAAATTAATCCGTGACATACGTGGGATTTAAACCCAGAGCCCATATAGTGTCCAGCGCCAGCCTGGTTATTGGGGCGAATTCCTGCAGAAAGATGACAAGGCAGCCGGGGTGGGGGTGGTTTCTCAGGGTGAGAGATTATGGAACACCAATGAGGGCACAGTTGAAATGGCTGACCCTGGGTCCCTTCCGAGTAGAGCGGTAAACAGAAGGGGCCAAGGGAGCAGACAGTACCAAAGAGCTACGAGGCTAGGGTTCCCAAGGAAACGAGAGGGGAACACGGGAGGTAAAGTGTGTGTGGTCCTAGGGGGCGTTGAAATCCAGAGAAACCTCCTCAGGTGGAGGATTTGCACTCGTGCACAGCTGAGTGGAAGGAAACGGGTGGCGCAGGTATAAGAAGGTGAGACCCATGAAAACTGGGACTTAGAGGCCACCCACCTGGGTGCTGACACTGCCCTGACCTAAGTTCTCCATTCATCAGAGGAGGTGTAACTAAGTGTCAGTGTGAAAGTATCTTCTAAAGGCAGGCTCCAGCGCTCCTCTCTCTGAGGTCGCCTGCACTTTCGGCTTCAAAAAAAAAAGCAGGTTTCACTTGGTTCCAAATGAACCGCCCTTGGTCATTATCCTTTGTTCTGTCCATTTACATATTGAGAGGTGGCATTGTTGTGTGTGTTAGTATTGCTTAAAGGCATTGTAGTGGTTTGTGTTACAGTTTTTAAAGAGAGAATAAATGCCTCGCCCTGCCTTTCCAGCCTTATCTCCTACTCCATCCCTCTGGGAAACTAGGCTACACTGCACCCCCGGATTGGGCACCTCTTCCTGGATCCTTTGCCCATGCTGTGTCCTCAGCCTGGAGTGCCCTTCCTCTGAAGAAGCCTTAGCTATCAAAATCCTTCTCGTCCTTCCAGGCCCAAGTCAAAGGCTGCCTCCTCTGTGAAATTTCCCCTGTTGCCCTCAGGCAGGATTGACACTTCTTTTCTCTCTGTTCCCACAGTGATTAGTTGGAACCTCTTTTAGCGTAATGTGTTCTGCCAGCTGGTAAACAGAGTTGTGTGTGTCTCTTTCTTCCCCTCAGTTGTGAGCTCTTTGCTAACAATGTACTGTCCCTTCTTATAGTGCTTTGTGGCTAATAAAGTGTTTTAACCTAAATAATTTTGGGGAGGCAGCAATGGCATTTCATTCATCTTTGTGGCCCTACAGCGCCCTTGCATAGAGAGGCACACTAAATGATGACTACAGTGGATTTATGCCAGCCAGACACTGTTTCTCCCTAAAGGAGTGAAAAGCACATCCAGTGTAGGGTGTGTTGCCCTGTGTCCACCCAACCTAAGAGAGCCCTTAGTTATCCTGAGATTTCGTTAGGGTTTCTGCTCCAGTTTTAGTCTTCCACCAAACATCCAAATCAAATTGGCAGTGGTGGGACAGGGGTGCCCACCTAAGGCACCTTGAGAATTACAGTGGAACTGAAATAGAAAAGGCACATAGCCAGGTTGAACAGAATATCTAGGACCTCCTGGCCTGTTTAGAAGAGTTCTAGATGGCCAGACAGTGGCTTTGTGAATAGGCTGTCAGGTTTTCACACCCACTTTTGAAAATAAACAACTACTGAGAAACAGTGAAGCATCTAGCATGCGGTTGTGTGTGTGCCCGTGGGGGCCTGGTGGAGGGTGGGTACTGGCGTTCGTGTGGCCGGGATTGATGACAGATGACAAAGTAATCAGAGGTGCTCTGTGTTATTCCACGCAAGGGTGAAAAGGTGGAGGGGCTACAAGCGCAAGCCCTGTATCCTTGGAGAGCCAAAAAAGACAACCACTTAAATTTTAACAAAAATGATGTCATCACCGTCCTGGAACAGCAAGACATGTGGTGGTTTGGAGAAGTTCAAGGTCAGAAGGGTTGGTTCCCCAAGTCTTACGTGAAACTCATTTCTGGGCCCATAAGGAAATCTACAAGGTACTTTGATGTTTATCTGCTTCTGTTAGATGGAAACAATTAGGCATTAAATTATTATTTACACTCATTGAGATTCATAAATAGGAGTTGCAGGATTATTTTTTCTGGATCTTTACAAAAGTTAGAGTATACATCAAGGGAGCCTCATACAGATAAATGATCATTTTTTCTTTACTTATGGAAGTCTGTATACCTGGTGTTCATTGATATATACAAGAGGGAATTCTACTCTGAGACCTAGAACATTCTCATGGATTTATTGGAGATCATGCCTCTGTCCCTGCTTAGTACCCAGTACTGTGCTGGATATACATCAGTACTCAGAGGCCCAAAGTATTTGGGGAAACAATTGGAAGAATGAATTATCTTTTTGATTAGGAGCTTTATAGCACAGAACCTTACCGTTAAGGTGGTTGTTTAATTATTCCAACCATAAAGATGTTCAAGACAAATTATGAGCTTTAAGAAGAAAAAAAATAGCAGAAGTGTTGGGTGAGCATCTATCAGTCATGCTTTGAAATGGACTCAGACATTGGCTGTGTTTCCAGTATAGCAAAATGCTGAAAAAACAAGAATGTGAGCTTAGATCACGCCTCAGTAGCACCTGGCTACACGTTTAACTTAGCCAAGTGCAGCAGCTTCAGCTATAGATTGTTCAAAGTTTTAAATGTTAAGCAGCTTTAAAAAAATCAATGTCGTTTGTATTATTTGCTTTGAAGATAAAAACTGAAATACTTTCCCCCCTCTTTCAGCATGGATTCTGGTTCTTCAGAAAGTCCTGCTAGTCTAAAGAGAGTAGCTTCCCCAGCAGCCAAGCCAGCCATTTCGGGAGAAGGTGAGAACCTGAGTCAGATTCTGTTCTCTAGAAGGGTCAAGAGAATTCTGTACTACAAACAGTAAATGTCTGAAACAAGATTGGCTGTCACTTTAAAATAGACTACATTAATTTATGGCCAGTACATTAAACTCTCAGGTAAAATGAAAGTTTAGCTCATTTACCTCAAAGTCCAAGTGCTTTATGGAGCCTTTCGAAATACTGTCGGATATGTTGATCATAAAAACTGAATTTTCTACTTGTATTTGATTATGAGCCCTTTGACTTTTGAAAGAGGCTCGTCATGGTCACCAAGGATCAAGTTGGTGAGCTAAGCTGTGGTCGTTGCTTCCCCTGACAGAGTCTGTTCTTCTCTGACTTACAGATACGTATTTTGTTTTAAAACCAATTCCACAGTCCAGGAAAGCTGTCACAGAAACATCAGTGCCATCTGTACTGCAAATGAAACAAGTTCAGTGTCTGTGTTCCATGTAAATAACCACACCAGATTGTTTGAAGCCTAGAAAATTCTTTTTGAGCATTCATTACCCAGATAATTACTGCTTTATTTCCCAGTCTTCATGAGGATTATACATGCCAGTATATGGTATGGGTTAAAAAATGAACGAAACCTACACAATTCAGGCTCTAGTGATAAAAATCTCAGGTCTTCTCTATCCTCAGTTTAGCCATTATCATAGTAATTGAGAGTTCTGCCTGGGTTAAGGCAGGCTTTCCCATCTGAGCAGTGTTTGTAGCTAACAGATGGCTGCCCACTTGTATAGTAAGTTTCCATGGGTTCCTTGAATAAGTTATGTGAGGGTAGAATGTTTAATTTAGTTTGCCATTATGAGATTGTTGTGTTCCTTAGAAATCTTGCCTTGTGAAAAATAGAATTATTAGAGCAATCGTTTCAGTGAGGATAGTAAGGTTTAAGGTTTAATGGTTATTTCAGAGCCAGAATTACAAACTTTTTCAAGAGCAATTGCAGAAGTAAATATTTTTTTTTTAGTTTATAGATACAGCTATAAAACCTCATCACTAAACAAATACAGCATTTTATCACATCCAGTTTTTGCTGTTACCACCGAAACCATCATTAGCATGGTTCTTTTCGTACCTTTTTATTACCTTAATAACTTTTTATCCCCAGGTAGAAGAACAAGGCAAAAAGTGCTTTTAAAAGCACAACACATACAGTCAGTGTTATATAAAGCAGGTTATAAGTCCCCCAGATGTCAGCGTGTTATACCCAGTTCGGTGTCATTGGAGGGCCAGAGGTTTTATCCTGGCTCTCTCACCTAGAAGCCATGGGATTTTGGTCATGCTTTAACTTCTTCATCTGTAAAGTGGGCATAATAACCACCCCTGGAGGTAGGAAATTATTGTGAAGATTATAAGATACTGGATGTAAAGCTTTCAGAATAAAGGTCAGTAAGTGTCTGCTTTTTATTTCCTGGGTTATCAACAGAGCCACTTAAAGCAGTGAGCATCTCATCTAAGAGCAGGATTCGTTCTGAAGCATGTTCATAGGCTTGACACTTGAGACCTCCAATAGTTCACAGATGAACCACACACATACTTAGAGTTGGCCAACAGAAGTAAATTCTAATCTTAGTTGACATTTACCATATCCATTTTGAGATGATTTAGGTATTAGAAATACTAGGAAAGACTGCTGGCATTCTGGAGGGGTGTGGGAGGAAGGACATTGGCATTTGAAATTCTGAGAACAGCTGTTTACATATATGAATGAGCCACTTACTAATACTGCATTAAACATACTCAATTTTAAAGTAAACCAACCCAGATTAAATAGATTGTCCTTTTGGGTAACTCTGAAAGTGTCAGCTTGGGAGAGAGCAGTGCCCTGCGCTAAATGTATCCCAAGGGGGCCTAAGTGGCAAGGGGCACAGCGCGCATCCCTCCTCTTGTCTCGGAGGGGTCTGCTCTGTACCCTGAAGCAGGCTGGCAGATGCCTGTGTGCACAGCAGGGCGAGGCAAGCCACAGTCTCCTCGGTCTCCTTGGTATCTCACACTGTACTACCAAGTTCAGCCAGAGTTCACGCTTCTAAAGTTTCTTAAGCGTTTTAAAAGTTACTTCAAAATTTGGATCAGTTTTTAAGAAAGTGACATTTCAGTGCAGGGATCACTGGGAAAAGTATTGATTGCCAAGGATCCTATCTCATATGGCCAGACATGAGCTACAGCACAAGTAATGGAGCAAAAGGAAAAGGGAAGGGTCAGAATATTGAGAAATCAGAAAAAGGAATATATTAATGAAAAAAGAATGTCCTGAGGGAAGCTGCCAAGCTTTGATTTCCTTTTGTGGGAAACCCTTTTTCCAGTTTTAACTGTGAAGGTGTATTACCAGCACTGGAGGGCTGAAGACAGAGAGTCTTCTGTTCTCCCTCACACATTCAGACAGCCCTGTGTCTGCAATGGGGTCCAGCCCTCACCCACAGTGGCTGCTGGCATCAGCTACAGGTCAGCGGAGGCTGAGCCGCCTGTGGAGAGCTCTCAGCATTGCAGAGCTGCCCGCATTAGCACGGGTGCTAGGGGGTTGTGTTTTTGTGTTTGTTTTCTCTTTCATTAGTACCTCCTCCAGAGGCCCTTATAATGAACCAAAGGATTCTCCATCCTGAATTTCTGCCTGTTAGTTAACATTAGGCTCTGCATTTAACGACTGTCATCATAAGTTTCAGCGAGAAACATACATAGTCTGTCGTAAAAATTCACTTTTTGGATAAAGAGTGATTTTTTTTATTACTCTTAAAAATATACAAAGGCTTAGGATCAAATGGAGGAAAAGTGGCAGCAAGAAACAACTTTCATCTTTCTGTTAATCTTTTGTTTGTGATGCAGCATCTAGAATTTGTGATCTCTCTGAGAATGTGACTTGGTTTCTAAGCCTTAATAAAATCAGCAATTTATACTTAGAAAAATTTCCTCAGGAATGCACACCCTTCACATTCATGACAGTCAAGAACTTTTATCCTTTAAGACTAAATTACATGAATAATAAAATCTAAGAAGCTGATTTGTCTCTTGAATGTGTTCCGAAAGGCTTGCTGGGATTGGGTAGACACAGCTTTTATCATCACCCACCCTGCCTGTTGATGTACTTGAATGACAGGAGGATGCCCATTTTTAACTAACTGATGTGTATTTTTTATTTTGTGTGCTAACACCTTCCTGTCATCTGTGTATGTGGCACAATAGGATATACCTTTTCACTCAAGCACTTGAATAATGAAAAACTGTGTCTTATTTAATTTACACAAAGGATATACTGTCAAGTTTTTCTAAAATTGTAACTTGGTATCCTCAAAACTGAAATACAGATGTTTGATGTGCACACCGAGAGCCTGCGTGTCAGTACATCTCACCCAGTGCCCGGCACGGCGTGGTACTCAGTAAATATTGGTTGAAAGTAAATGTAAAAACCATTTTCATTTAAAAAGAAATCATGATGTTAAGTCAAATCGTAGACTGCTCCTGGTACTCAGTGTTGGTAGACACACAGTTGGTTTTTTGTCCCATGGCTGGATCTTCACAGGAATTGTCTCACTGTCTGCAGCTACTGAAATTTTATGTGCAGTTGGGGAACATGGAGCCCAGGGTGTTCTACAACTCTGTATTTTACCTGTGACTAGCCGTTCTCTTGAACAGATCTTACCCTAACTTCCTTATTCATAAACTTGCTTTTGCAAAGCTGTCTGGGATTTCTGTAAACGATCAAGCTCTCTCCGTATCTCAATATTTCTCCCCACCAGAATTTATTGCCATGTACACTTACGAGAGCTCTGAGCAAGGCGATTTAACCTTTCAGCAAGGGGATGTGATTTTGGTTACCAAGAAAGATGGTGACTGGTGGACAGGAACAGTGGGCGACAAGTCCGGAGTCTTCCCTTCTAACTATGTGAGGCTTAAAGATTCAGAGGTAAACCCACATTAACTGTTTCCACTCCCTTTCCATGCGGGGATTCTCTTTGCAGGGAGTCACGGTGGTTGACGGTGGAAAACTCTTGGGTTTTGCTACGTTTGGGCATGTGACTGCAAATACAGCGTGGCCTGTAATTGTTTGAACCTGTCCTTTGGTGCTGCAGGGTAAGCCGTGGCTTCCCACAAGCAGAAGAACTCCCTGGGCTGAGCCGAGGCAGCAGGGTCTAGAGGCTGGCCTGCGGCAGCTGGGATAACGTGGACATTCATCTCCATTCCTGTGTGTAACTGACAGGATTTGGAGTAAACGCTCTTCTTGATTAGGTCTTCCTGGTCTCTGATCTAGGACACCCCAAGAAATCCAGCAATAAATATTTTGCCCCTGTAAACAAAAGTATTTTGGTGATACTGGGCAGTAGAGCATTTCTAAAATTTGTACTTTTGCCTGCACAGCTGGAAGATGCAAGATGTGCGAGGTGGGCGCACTTTTGGTGGGGCCTCAGGCTCCCCGCTGATGAGGGTCTGGATTCGCTTCACATACTGTGACCCTTACAGGGATGGTCCCCACTGCTTCACAGGGCCCTAAAAGTGCAGTGGCATAAAGGGTGGTTTTGAGATGGTGTAATTTTAATGAAATGGGGGTGGGGGGGGGCACCTACCAGAATTTGGCAGCCTGTCTCCTAGGGGCCAGTTTCAGGTTGGTGAAGAATATCAGGGTACAGATATAGTCATTTAACAGATCCATTGCACATAAATAAAGCAACAAGAGTTGGCTCTTTCTTTTGTTTTTTTAAAGCATAGGCAGTTCATAGTTGCCTTCTCTTTCTTCTCCTACCTCCACGGCACAGAGAAGAGCCTGACAAAGTACCCAGAGAGGCTGCTCTTTTGGGTGTGAGCAAGGGGACAAGGCCCAGTCTCCCATTTGAGTCCCTGTGGAGAGGTGTGCCGTGGGCTTGTCTGTGGGCCCCAGGACCTGCAGCTGCTTTGGGAGCGGGGCTGGGCCTGGGGACCTGCTGCCATCACCATGAGCCCCCTCAGCTTCCCTCTGGTTCCCAGGAATAGTTTATTTTGCTGGGGTGTTTTTTAAGGAAGTGTCATTGTTGTTTTGGCTTTTCTGGTTTTTTTTGTTTTCCTTGCTGTGGTCTTGAGAGCAGCTTGCTGAAATTCCCCAGAGGGATTTGCATAAGTCTGCCTACCCTTATGCCAGGAAGAAAGCCCTTCTGCCCTGTAAGATAGCCTTGGAACTGTCCTTAGCAGACCAAGAGAGGGAGAATGAAACTCTTTCTCCAGGCCAGCCAGTTGTGGCCAATAAGAATCAGACAAATGCTATTTCGGGAGGGTCAGGGGAAACACTAAAAACTAAACTCAGTTTCTACCAGCATGCGCAAAACTGAAAGTGGCTACTTTTTGAATGTTAAAATACAAAAGCCATCACTTGTATTCTATTTGAATAAATTATGGTTTTCTATAACAAACTACCTGCAGCCAGTAAGTTCAAAAAAATATGCTGTGGTCTTTTTCAAAGGTAAGCTGAATTGTAAGGTACTTTCTTTATTAACCACGGTCTTCAAACATGAGCCACAGAACAACTAGCAGTGCTGAAGGTGTTGGACACTTAGCTACATTTCATAATAATGAAAAAAATCTACAAAGTCAGCTCTTTCATCCTACTTAGACACAGAGTACAGTATAAAAGGAAAATATCCTGTCAGGAGTAAAAACCAGGCCCAGCCTCAGATACCAGAGTCGCCCTACAGGCTTGAGAGAGGCTGTCCTGTTCTTGCTTCTCTTTCCGTATGAGAAGAGCTGCAGCACGTAGTCCACGCAGCTCCTTGACTGCATTCCACAGGAGTATCCGGAAGCTGGCCTTCTGAGTAGTCTTAGCTTACGTGCTGTGGTATTTAAAAGAGAGCATATTGAAGCAACTTGAACTCTATCATTGGTTATGGTCAATCGCTTTGTTATTTTTATGGAATATAGGGAGTATATTGCAGATTTGTACTGGGAAAGTAACTGGTCATTTGAAATCTTGTTTCATTAGTATTCCTTTATTTTGATATGCAGCCTCTAGCAAGGGAGATTGGCCAGA
This sequence comes from Smutsia gigantea, assembly GCA_032199065.1. Classification (NCBI taxonomy): domain Eukaryota; kingdom Metazoa; phylum Chordata; class Mammalia; order Pholidota; family Manidae; genus Smutsia; species Smutsia gigantea. The sequence goes on from JAVSCE010009593.1 coordinate 30,448, forward strand.
ATATAATTTTGTTTGCTAATACAGAAAGCGTAATCAGAGTAAAAACTAATTCAAACTTTCCCTGGTAAATCATCATTAAAGTTCAATAGCAAAATAAAGGGACTATGAGAAGTTGTGTTCCTGGTAGATCAATTACATGCTTTTATTCTTACAGCAACTCTCATTTAGTTTATTAATAAGCCTTTTGTTTTGTTTTAATTGGAATACTTAAAACACTGCAAGACTCAAGGATGAATATTAATTCAGAATGAAGCACTTGGTGACAACAGATGACAGTCTGGCGTCTGTCCTGACTCGATGTCTCTGTTGGCTTATTGAGCTGGTTTAAAATTCCCTGAGTGCCCAGGAAGGAATTCAATCCCAGAGTACTTTTGGAGCACTTAATACTTGAGAAAAAATAGTTTGCTTCTATGAATTGTGGGTCCAGCATGAGTAGAGAAATTTCAGAGTGTGACCAGTGTCAGGTTTGGGTGGAAGGAGACAGGAGAGTGGCTGCCGCTGAGATAAAGAGGCGAGTGGGATGGGGGACGGGGTGTTTGTATTGCCATGGTGCTGTTGTGGTTCTTTAAAAAACGGAAAACTCTACAGCAAATGTAGCAAAATAGTAATTTTTCATGTATTAAATCTGAGTGTAGGCTCATGGATGTCTGTTAGGGTGTCTGTACTTTTTATGTATGAAATACTTAATAATTAACCACTTGAGCCTAAAACATGAGCTTAGTGCATAGGACATAGACTAGTAGTCTCCCTAGCGTGGCTCCCCCTTTTGATCCGGCCTAGGGACGGGTGCCTATGTCACCCGCAGTCCATACCTGAGCCCATGGGATCCAACAGCGCCACGTACTTGCCTAATTTTTCTCTAAAGGAGAGAGTAAAAGCTGCATGTTTCAAAGTCAGTGTTTTGTCATGTGTTTTCCTGATAAACGTCCTAATGTCAGGAGATGCAGTGCTGCTGTGTTTCCCCAGAACGAAAAGGGGGTTCAGGGGCTCAGGCGGGCTTGGGTCATCATGAATCGTTTTTTAAGTTGCATGACCAAAACTCTTCAGTATGCAAATGAGACCTTTTGCTCTGTTTTAAGGGCTCTGGAACTGCTGGGAAAACAGGGAGTTTAGGAAAAAAACCTGGTAAGTTACAAACCCTGATGCTTCTCTTTCAATGTTTTGAATGCGATGGATAGTTGTTCCCAATCTTTGTTTATAGGACCAGAAGCCTAAAAAAAAAAAAGAAAAAAAAGAAATAATTTTCCTGACACTGGTTGGAGTAGACCTCTTTCCTGGGGATCCATTAATTATGTGTACATGGTAATGAACCACAGCTGTTGCTTCACACATGGGGAGCGGGGACAGTCGCAGACAGAATGTTCTCTTAGGTTGTGAAGAAGTAATTCAGGCAAGGTGGTGGTGTGTTGTGATGCATGGAGCTGTGAGGTCAGGGGTCAGCCGCTGCCCAGTCTTCCTCTTGTTGGGCTCAGGGAGCTCTTTTTCCTCTCCTGATGGCACATTAAGTCCCAGGACATAAACAATGGAGGAGATTAGAGGAGCAACAAATACCACCATGTAGGTCCCAATAATTTAGAAGCCACTGGGTGGTTTTCCCCAGGTACACACTGAAGGTTCAGAATCACAGTTATCCCCCTGAATTCGGTGTTTTGGTTTATTTGAACAAAATCACATGTTCTATAAATAGTGCCATGAAAGACAGAAGAAAGAAGCAGCTGTGGAATAATACTGTTTGCATGGCACATCTCCATCAGCCAGGTCATTTGAACGTTTTTGCTGTTATACCCTTAGGAAATTACAGGTTAAAGAGCCGCTGCTAAGCTGAGAGAGGGATTGGTGTATCTGTGTCTGGTACTCTGCCCCAAATGGGCTTAACCTGGAAGGGAAAAGTGGGTTTTCAGGTTGTAGGATTTCAGTCAGACTCCAGATACTGGACCACCTGGGTCAGATCCCTGCTTCACCTGAGCATATTCCACATTCTGAACTGTCATTCTAAAGGGTCCAGATGGGCTTAACTTTGCATCGAAACCAGCAAGCTGCTCAGGGGCACAAAAGACAGAAAAGAATGTTGGGGCAGATCCAGGGCCTTTGAGGAGCAGGAAATCCAAGGCCAAATGGGACACTAATTTGGACTTTCTCCAAGCTGAAAACTCTTGGAATCTAGAGCTAGTTCTTGGCACATTAGGGGAGAAGTCTTATCCCCAGCACAGATTTCCCAGCTAGAGCTTTCAGTGGGGCCAAAGTATTTGCAAGCTGGGCTCTTTCTTGCTTCTCTGAGCTCTCCCAAGCGTCTGGCAGGGCCAGGCCTGCCCCATGACAGCCAGCTGCTGAGCCTATTTCAGAAAAGTAGGAAATACCACCAAAGGATGGGGCCTTGTGGCTGCTTCTCTTCCTTTCTGCCTTTCTTTACTGCTTTCTTTCTTTCTCAAGGACAGTTACGGAGGAGAGAATGTAGAGGAGTAGGGCAGTTTGTTCTATGTGCTTCTAGAAGTTCAGAGAGCAGTTGCAGCAGATATGCTACCATTCAGTCGAAGCAGGATTTTGTCTTTTCATTCTCGACCTCTTTGCCAGTAGAAATGTGCTTTCCAGAGCCTGGTCTGTGGTGCTGCTGGAGTTTTTCCCATGAGATTTTTAACATTCAGACAAAGTACTAAACTGTTTACATTTTTTCTGTGCTGAATTGTTGTTTTTGCATTAAATTTCTTTCTTAACTCCAGATTCCTCCTTTAACTTGGAATAAAAAGAAGTAAACCTTCATTGACATGATTCCTACCTGATACCCTCAAAATGTGGTCCACAAAGAAAATGGTCTGTGGGTGGGGCTGAGTCTAAAGTAACAACATACAAAGCAGCTAATGCCATGCTCCCGATGCTTTCTGAAGACAGTAGGGTTCCTCTTTCTACTGTTTTGGCAGGTGGAAGGCATCACTTGAGTTCCTTTATTCACCTAACCATCCTTGAGCATGCTGTGTGCTAAGCACTGCTGGGGCAGAGGGCCGGGTGGAGATGAATGAGGCCCTGCTTGTGGGCATCAGGGTGTTCGCGGTAACCGCGGGAGGGGCTGGGACAGAAGGGACAGGAATTGGGAGAGTGAAGGGAGCATTCACGGAGGAAAGCTGGTAAGTAAGCTCTGAGGGAGAGCGAGGGAGTCCTGGAACTGTCTGGGCCACCAAGCCTTTGAATGCTGTCTTTGCCTTGTAGGTCGCGGAATGGGGGACCATTGAGTGAGTCATCTTCATTTAGTAAAAAACCAGCCCAAAATGTTGGTTTTATGATGTTAATCTGTGAACCTGAGAGGTGGCTGGGTCTTCTAGAATTTCCTTCTCCTGATTCTAACAGTGGGCTGTGATGTTTGATCTTGTTTTTCAGAAATCGCCCAGGTTATTGCCTCCTACACTGCTACGGGTCCTGAGCAGCTTACCCTGGCCCCTGGTCAGCTGATTTTGATCCGAAAAAAGAACCCAGGTGGATGGTGGGAAGGAGAGCTGCAAGTTAGTGTCTTTTCCAAGTGTTTAAAATCCTCTAATTAAATCTGAAAATGCAGAATCTCAAAGGGACCCTATTTCATTGCAAAGTACATATAACCCTGCACCTACCTAAATCCTGTTTGAGTAGCGAGAGTTGCCACATAATCTGAATCTGTTTGTTTCCTAAACTTCAGACAGCCAGTAGCAGAATTGTGAGAGCCAAGGATTCATCTGCAGATTTAGCCAAATCTATCTGATGCCTGAGTTCAGGTAGTGAGAATTCATGGCGACTCTGCAGAGAGGCGTCTGTAGTGTCACGGCCTGGCAGGGGTACGGCTTTCCATTAGTGGCATTAGAAGGTATGGCACAGTAGCAGGTTTCTTTGCATTTGAACCGACATCTATACACCACAACATTTTTAGTTTGTGCGTGTGTGCCTCAGTTTACCAATTTGTTGAGGCAAATCTTGGTCAAGGAGTGGGAGACCTATGTTGTGGTGAGCTGAAGAGATACAGTACCTTCTTATGTGTTTCGGGCAGCTAATTAAACAATAAAGTGCCAGAAGGTGAAGAGTGAGCTAGTGGACCAAAGAAATGTGTCTTGGCCAGAGTGGAAGCACAGCCTGGAGAGTCAAAGACGTGCTCCTCCCAGGGAGCGGGCTGGCAGGTGGGCAGCCACAAAACCCTGTCCAGCGGGCTGACCAGATTGAGCTTACTGACTTGGGAGTCTGAACTTTGCAGGCTTGGGATCCACTCCTCTTTTTAATGTGTCCGCTCCTTTGCTAGGTAGGGAGAGGCCTTCCTCAAAGCAGCAGGTCATAGTGCTCATTGGCTTGGACCACGTCACTCCCTGTCTGAGGACTTGGTGGCCTCCCCCCAACACCCGCCGAGCCGCCTTTACAGCCATACATCCTAGCAGCCTTACCAACTCAGCAGCCACATCTCTACTACAGCCTTGTTTGGGCATTGGCTCTCTTGAAAACAAGCAGCACCCTCAGGCTCTTGGCCCCACTGTCTCTGCTCCTCCCACGTCTCCCCCATTCCTCAGGAGCCAGCCACATCCCGTTGCTTTCAGAAGCTTTCTGGGACCATCCCACCAGAAGCGACATGGGCCCCTGAGCGGTGGTGGCCTCGATGCCTGCACCACGCTTGGTATTTAATATTGATGCTGACATTATTACTTAGCTTTCATGCATATTTCTTATTTCTGCATGTAGGTTATCAGCTCCTTGAAGGCAACAACCATATTTTTTCATCCTTACGCTCCTTATTCCTTGCTCAAAAGAGAGTTTTGAATGGTTCTTGCAATCCATGATAAAGTGGGTGAATACCCTGCCCAGGAGGCCTTCAGTGCTCTACCCCATTACTCTCACTGTGGATACACCAAGGAAGTCATTGCCAGTGAGCACTGTGTTCCGCCCTTGTCCCTGCAGGCGTGGGAGAAACCGGGGTCACTGCAGGCCAGATGGCAGTATACAAGATAGGTAAACATGTGTGGACTTGTAAATCAGTGGCTTCAGCCATCAGGGGACTCACTGTGAAAATAAAAGCCTGAATCCTTGAGCCAAGGGCATGAAGTCTATCAGATTGCAGAGAAAGTGAAATGTGATCTGGGTTCTAAAAGTAACAACCCAAAAGTATCCTTGGTAAACTGGTGGGTGGGAGGGTAGAGGTGAGGTGGCAGAAATTTTAGTTTTATTTCCTTATTTTGGGAATAGGTAATATAGTCACCTGGTTTAAAATTCAAAAGTTACAAAAGAGGATACAATTGCCTCCCTCCCACCCCACCCTCAAAGGCAGCTGCTTTCCTCAGGCCTTGCTCCTTATGTGTACACATTACTCGTCTCGGTCCTGTGGGTGTGCATATTTGGGTAGTCATAGCAGGTCTCACGGCCCCTCACTATAGAGTCTTTCCCGTATCACACAATTGTGTCATGGTTGCATGTCTTGACTCACCACCTTTATTATTAAAGTTCCCCCGTGTCTCATACTGTTCCTTTCCAGCAACACCCAGCATGTAAACACTCAATAAATGGCGCTTGTATTGAATTAGATTGAAGGGAAAGGGAAAAGAATGTCAGTGAAAAGTGTGGCTGTAGCCATCAGCCAGGCCTGAGGGTTCTTGGAAACAATGTCACATCTAGCCTCCTTGCGTTCTGTATGTATTGAGTGGACATTTTTGCATTATCTGTAAGAAGAGTGCAGACGTCATTGTGAATCTTGGCTTGCCACTAACTAATCTATAACCCTGGGTCTGTCACTTAACTTTTCTGAGCCTCACTTTCGTCATCTGGGAAATGGGAATAGTAATAATATTGAACTTCTGGAATTGTGTAGATAAATGCCCAAGAGGCTTAGTGCAGGTCTGACTCATAAAAGAACACGCAGTAAGCATTGACTACTGCTACTGCTGTTACTAATATTCCTAAAATCCACATACAACGGTGGCATTTACCATCATCTCTTCATTCTCTGAAATTAACATTGAGGGTTCCCTGAGCAGGGTGTTTTATCCTAGAAGCACCACGTTACACTCTGAATTATGATCCACACAGTCCAGCCCATGCAAAACCTTCCAGGTTTTGCTGACCAGTGCTCACCACAGTTTGCATTATAGCTATCATGGTTTTGAGTTGTAATGTTTTCCATCCATAGATTACACTATTAATGCCATTTGTTCTGCAGTTACATGTAAGCTTTGTGTAAGTGCTCTGTTAACAAAGCAAACTGTACCATAAAAGAACATGAACCTTTTAAACATTCTGCTATAATTTTTTTCTTACTAGGCACGTGGGAAAAAGCGCCAGATAGGCTGGTTCCCTGCTAACTATGTAAAACTTTTAAGTCCTGGGACGAGCAAAATCACTCCACCAGAGCCACCCAAGCCAACAGCAGTCCCTGCAGGTACGCAGTTCTTATCTCTACTTGGAAAATGGTCTGCCAGTCGCATTAGTCTTCTGGGGGGTATGAAGTATATCAGAGTGCACTTTCCCATCTGCTGTAGTTGCTGGGACTAATGCCCGGCAAATATGATATGGAATATGTTTTTCAAAAGGACCAAGTATCTAAGCAGCTTTGCTGTGCTGGGCACAACAGAGCCCTTGTTGGAACGCTCTTCCTAAAGGAGTCATGAATGCTGTGGCATTAAAGCCAGATTTCTCTCTTGAGTTCCTTCCAGCTTTTTAAATTGGGATTTGAGCTAGGGGGGTGAGGGGACAAAAAAGGGACCCCTAAAAATAAATGGCTGGGGTCTAAAGAGGTCAGGAGATTGAGCTGGAGGCCATGGGGGGTCTGTTGGTTGTAATGCGCTGCTCACTGGATACTAAAATAACTCCCCCATGACATTTCCTGTGAGCAGAGGGGCTTCACTTCACAGGCAGGGCGTTGGCCACTCTCTCCTAGAGGACCAAAAAAGAGCCGAGGGCCCTGCAGCTGAGCCAGTTCACTGTTTTCTGATTGAAGGGACCACATTAGATGCTTCAGTAATACTTGAGATGGGTGAGGATAGGGGAGCAGAATTCTGTGTTAGGTATTTATAAGCCACCAATTCTTGGGTGGCATTTATGGAAAATGCCGAGTTCTCATTCCAGTAACCATGGTTAAATGCCTGTGCTGTGCATCCCCAGTGAAATAAGATTAGAACTTGGCAGCCTTTGCAAGAAATGAAAGGATTGGCAAACTCTGTGACTCATTCCCGACCCCAGCTGGGCCTCTCTGCCTGAGCTGTGGCCTCGTGTGGGCAGAGGGGTGTGGTGCCAGCTGGACCTCCTCTCCCCGGCCATGTCCCCTTCATCAGGTTGGTGGAAAACCACAGAAATAATTTGCTGAAGTGACTGAATTAGCTGAAGAATTTGAAAAACCTAAACCTATATGCAGGCTGGTTAAGAAGGACTGAGTGGGAATGCAGTCTAACTGTGTAGACTTCTCTGAAGTGTAATAATGCCAGGAAATGAAAGCCGTTTAACATCCCCTAGGTCTGAGGGAAAATGAGAGGAGAAAAACTGTTTTTGAATGTGGAAATTCCTTTGAGACAAAATGTTGAGGCACAAAGATACAGCAGAACAAAACACTGATTTTAGTTTTCACGAAGATTGGAATTTTTGGAGGTCAAGTGATAATTACCTTTCACCTTAAAAAAAAAAGAACAAGAAACGAAGAAGAACGAGAGTGAAGTCCCCATGATCCGCAGCTGTCCTGTGCTTGGACCGGGCTTCCGAGTCAGCATTTATCCTCTCAGACAGAAATGACTCCATGGAAGCATTCAGCTATCATTGTAAATTTTCTGCTGACAAGTGAACCTGAAAAAGAGGAAGAGCTCATAAAAACTAAAGACTTAATGTGAAATTTTTGCTGTCATCTTGGTTTTTAATCCTTCATCTTCCTCTGTTGCCCTTCCCATACCAACCCATCAGAGCACATCACTTAATTTTATCCTCTTCCGAAAGCACAAAACATGAGAATATCTAGTGACCCCAAGCTGCCCCTCTGCATGCGCCCCAGATGTGCGGCCGCTCACCCAGCCCTGTCTTCTGCAGTGTGCCAGGTGATCGGGATGTACGATTACATGGCCCAGAACGACGACGAACTGGCCTTCAACAAGGGCCAGATCATCAACGTCCTCAACAAGGAGGACCCCGACTGGTGGAAAGGAGAAGTCAACGGGCAAGTGGGGCTCTTCCCATCCAATTATGTGAAGCTGACCACAGACATGGACCCAAGCCAGCAATGTAAGTGCCCTGGCGGCCCTGTTCCCTCTCCTCTCTGGTACCTTACGGTAAAACATGCAGCATTGCTCTGATTCTGCCGAGCTTTGTTTGCAGAACTTAAAGCTAGACCATTGCTGTGTTCGCAGCAGTCTCTTTGAAGACCTTCTGTAATGCAAAACTATCTTCTGGGGTTTGTTTTTGTTTGTTTCGGTTTTTTTTTCCATTCCTTCTGTAGCATGCCCCCGCCCTCCCCTCCCCACTTTTTCCCTTTTTTTTTCTTTTAATCATTTTGGCACCACGCTGTTTACATGCCTGACTCATTTTCCTAGCTTGAATTTTGCTCATTGTTTTGTTTTGCTTATGTGTTGTTTTCCTCCTTTTTCTAGGAATCATATGTTGTCCATCCCCCCCTCAGGCTTGAAAGTCCTCAAAGAGACCCACTATCCCATATCACTGCCCAGAGGGATGATGGGAGATGCAGCCTTGATCATGTGACTTCCAGCATGATCACCTACTGCCTTCTGAGTAGAAGAACTCACTGCAGAGCAGTTTACCTCATTTTACCTTAGTTGCATGTGATGACAATGTTGAGTTATTACTTGCAGAGATAGAAGCAAAAATTACAAAAATACACAGGGTAGTGGGTCCTTTTGTGGCTTTCCTAGTGACTCCAATTGACTCCCCCCACCTTTGCACAGGTGCTTTCAATAGTTTTAAAATGATTTTGAAATATGTATTTTAGCCTTTTAATAAAAATAAGTAAATTACTTCTTTGCTATTTTGGTTTTGCAAAAAGACCCACTATCAAGGAATGCTGCATGTGCTATGAAAAAAAAAAAATGTTCCAAATGTCCATAAATCTGAGACTTGATGTATTTTTTTCATTTTGTCCAGTGTTACCAACTGAATTGTGTAGTTTGGGTTCCTCCCTACGGTAGAAATGCAGAGTTCAGTCTATCTGTTTTAAAGACGTGTAGAATGAGCCCAATTAAACAGAAGGTGTTTTGTGCTTGTGTGTGTGTATCAGATGTACCTTACTGAGCATGTAATAATACATCCTGTACATAAGAAGTTAGTTCCTTCCATATTACTTTGTATGATGCTCTAATCATAGCACATTAATTTTATTTTGCACAGTGACGTTGTAGCCACACAAGAAAGCACCTGGGTTTTTGTTCTGTCTCAGATTTATCTGGTTGAGTTGGTGTTTCCTGTTTGGGGTTTTTAATTTTGCGTGTTTTCATACCATAAATTCAGTAGCCAACGCCATTCAGGTTGTTATGATCAATGCAACCTCTTCTTAAAGTCTTTGTTACCTGACGTTTTATTCTAGTTACTTTTCATGGGATGACCCATTTTGAACAAGTAATTTTCTTGACAAGAAAGAATGTATAGAAGTCTCCCTGCAATTAATTTCCAATGTTTACATTTTTTAACTAGACTGTGGAATCTCTACAGGTTAATATGAAATGGAGCTCATGGTCCGGTTATGTGTTAGATGTGTTTAGCTGAAGCCATGTTTGTCTTTCAAACACTAGTTGGAAGCTCTCAATAAAAATGCCCGTTGCCGGCAGCACAGAAAACGGGGTGGGGGGCCCTCAAGCACAGTCAAGCAGTTCTGCTCCCGACGTTTTAACCTGTAGTTCCTTCTGTTTCTCTCTCTCTGTGGAGACTGCTGGCGACTGTGCAGAGGTCCTTCTCCACTCGCGTGGTGCAGAGGACGAGGGCTGCTCCTCCTCGTCCACTCGCCCTTCAGTATTTTCATGGATATGAATGTAAAATATATAAATATATAAACCTGCAGCTTTAACAACTGTAATACAACCTTTTGGATTAGTTACGTGTATAGATAATTAAATTCTTCATATAAAAGTTAGATGGAAATGTCTCTGTGTTCTTGATGTTGGAACCTGGCAGTGGTGGCGGGGACCCACACAGACTAGATGTCAGCAGGTGGCCTGCTACCCGGGCGTCCACTGTGAAATATGCTCTTTGAAATACCGACATCATCAGATCCCCAGTGAGTCTTCTTTGAACGGCCCTCCCTCTCACCTTACTATCCTCCTCTCCCCGATCAATATGTGAACAATTGTCCCTTCTAATACTGGGTTTGAGGAGTAGGACTACCACACCGCTAAGCAGTTAACTGTCTCAGTGGGCTTTCGGCATATGTCATTGACACATTGACAGGTGTGTGATCTGACTCAGGGTACAAAACATTTTTTCAAAAGATGTATCATAATAAGGGAATCTGTTGAACAGCCAAAAATATGTGGATAAAGATGGAAACTCTCATATCTTCCAGACTGTTGTTCGCCATCTGTTTCTGCCTTGCACACTCCAGTCTCTTGCCTTTATAGAAATAAATCAGTGTACATGTTGATGAAAACTGTTTGCTACTACGACCACGTGCTTGATTCCATTCATGAACTTCACTCATTGGTCCTCCTCTGCCATTCAGTTGAAAAGTGATCTCCTTCATCAGCTCAGCAAATATCTTGGGGGAGGGAGCCATCAGGTGTCGGGTGCCCCTCTGGGTTCTGGGGAGAGTGTGCTGCTCGGTCAGTAGAGACAGTGTCCCTGGCCTCATGGAGTTCAGGTTCTACTGAGAGGAGCAAGCACTAAACCAAACGAGTGCAGCCTACATGTATGTACATGTGGTGTATGTGTGGTACGTGCTGTGCGAGGAAAGTGTGAATGCCGGGCACCACTGAGCAGACATTCAGAGCAGGCAGGGAGGGGAGGGCGGCTGCAGGGAGAGGATCAGAGAACCCTGCCAGGAAGAAGTGATATTTCAGCTGAGATCTGAAGGATAAGTAGGATGAAGCCAGGAAGAGAAGTGGCTATTCTAGGCAGTGATGTCAGGATGTGCAAAGGCCCGGAGGTGGGCAGAGAGATCTTATCACTGCCCCCGTGGAGCAGCGATTGAGGCAGCAAGCCCCAACTCTTGCCCAGGACCCGTCACCTGTGTAAGCCAGTGTTTCTTCTCCAGCCTTGAGTTTGGCTGGAAGTGATTCAGTGTCAAGGTGGGTAATACTCTGTACTCTGTATAAACTCTCTCTCTCTCTAGATCGATCATTCCACCAGGCCTCCTTCTGGGTTTGTGAAGCTGATCCAGGTCATGTCCCCAAGAAACTGCTCTTGCCCCTCACACATCACTTAGTTTGCATCACTTAGGGGATCCATCTGACCCAGCGCTCCCCAACCCAAGGGAATGCTGCTTTCAGCTCATGGGTGGAGACGGGCAGCTGCTGAGCATGCTACAGTGTCCAGGACTTTCCCCCACAAAAAATAACTATCTGGCCCCAGATGTCACCAGAACCAAGGCTGAGAAACCCTGGTCTCAGCCACTGGCCTCGTGGTTAATGCTTACCTGGTTGTTCATGGCCAAAAAGGTGGCCTTCGTTGGTGGCCGCTGAGTTTGTTCAGTAACTACTGTTGAATAAACTTGATTGGTGAATAAGCTCTTCCTATGTATCTACATCATAAAGTGTCCCAGAGTCTTGGTTTTATATTTTAAACGATCTTATTCTGAGTTGTTTCCTATACTCTCTGCAATTTGTACTAAATTAGTTTAGTCAAGTTCTCAGAGAACCTGTTTAACAAAAATGTGAATGAAAGGAAGAGAAAGCATCTGACTTCTAATTAAATTAGCAAAGTGAAAGGCTCTTTTCTGGGCCAAGAATTTAAAGATGTCGTATTTGGGTGGGCTCTTTTTTAAACAAAAATAACTGGTTATTACATCATTTAACTTAGTAATTGGTATTGACTTGTCTGTGAGAATATATTTGCAGCTGAATTTTGGGTACATTTTGCTCCAGAGGCACGTGGATGAGAAGAGTGCACATAAGATCACCTTCATTCTGCAGTTTTGAATTGCTTTCCTAAGGCCACTGCCTCCCAGCATGCAGAGCCAGGCCTAGGGGGCTGAAGGGACCAAGTGGCGGCCACATGGCCCAAACCCCAGACTTTCTCTGCCTAAAAGAGTGTTCGAGGGAAACTGACCTAAAGCAAGGATTCATTTCCTTTGTAACATTACAGAATACTACACTGTTCCATGTGTGGTGGAAACTGGTGTCTGCCCTGTTTCTGGAAGGCCACCAGGCAAACCCAACCCCTGGCAGGTTGACAGGGTTCGCTACACCTTGTTTGATCTCATCAAAAGAAAAACCTCATAACTCTAGCTCAGGAAAACCCCTCTAAATAGTAGGTTTAAATATATGAAATTGTCAACATTTCTGTTACCTATAAAACAGCAATTTCCTGTGGTTCAACCCAATATACTGTTTATGATCACCTGGCACACAGTAGGTTAGGTGCTCAAAAATACCTGTTGGCTGAGCAGGTCAAGGAGTTCCAGGTCTCGGTACACACCACTGAGATGTTTCTGCAGTTCCCTTTCCCAGTAGAAGTGAACCTCCTTGGAAGGGGCTGCTCCTGGAGTCTCGCTCATTTGGTCTGTGGGGAGGTACAGGACTGGGGGCGCTATGGATTGGCAGCCTTCAGGTGGGCCAGGTCCCCACTCCGGCACGGGGTGAAAAGCACCCACCCAGATCACAGCTGGGGAACAGGCCTGGTCAGTCAGTCAGTCCTACTTCTTGACAAATTGAAAATCATTTCTGAGGGAAAGTGAATAGTCATTCATTTTTTTCTTCTAGCAAAATTGTAAGTTAATCCTATTCATTCCTTTTAGTTCCAAAAATACCCAAGAAGAGTTTTTATGGAAACTACATGAATGCCAGCAGTCCCAAAATGCACAGAAAAATAGCCCCTTCTTCAGAGTGTCTGATATTTTGGAAATGGTAGCATAGGGAAACATAAAGTCACAGATCACCGTAGCTTTATTTGAGTATTTGACTTCAGCCAGAGTTCTCTTGGGCCCTTCTTTAAGAAAACTCCACACATGGAAACCAGACTTTCAGAACATTTCCTGGTGTGTAATGATTCCATTTCAAAGGGTTCCACTGCCTCTCAGGAAGGCTGTGTTCTTTAAAGTGAAGTCTCCAGGCATTTTTAAATGATAGGACTTGATTCACAAAAATTAAGGTTTGTTTGTAAAAAAGGAGAATCGGCTATAACGTGTCAGTGTGGCTTGCTGTCATGTATATTACCACCTAGAAGCTACCATTTTACTGTTTTATGTTCTCAACAGGCTGAGTATGTGGCTGTGTGCATGTGGGTGTGTGAGTGACAGACACAGACAGCAGTTTACAGGTGACAGTGCCTACGTCTGTAGCTTGGTAACCGTGAATGACATGGTGATGTCAGGGCAGAGCCAGAAGCAGATAAATAGAACTCTATGGAAGATTCTGGCAGAGGCTGACAGCTGTTGCTTCCACATCTGCCTGGCCCATGGTGTCGGTGATGTTGAAAGCTTCAAAAGAGGAAGTATCTCTTCCTTTCACTCACCCATCAGGTTTTAAAGTTGGGCAGCTCCTCCTCTTGCTGTAGTCTCTCCTCAGTAACCCAGGAGAGGGAAGGCACTGTTGATCTGCCATTTTTCACAGCATTGAACAGCCCCGCTCACCTGGTTTCCCATCCCATGTCCTGTGCTGTCCCTGGCCCTCTTGGTCCCTGTCACACACATCATGCACACTGGTTCCACCTATTGCATTCCAGGCACCCCAGGAAAGTGGGGAAAGAGCTCTGTGGGGAGAGGGGGTGCAGAGATGCTCCCCTAGGATTATTCAGAGAAGTCGAGATCTTGGGAAACAGTGGGCACCAGCCCCTCACTTTGTACCTTGCAGGTCTGGGACGATGTTCTCCAAGGCAGCTCGCAGACTTTGCCCGGCTCTTCCACAGCACCCTGTTTGAGGAGAACCCGACTAGCCAGGGCCTCAGGGCCACCTCCTTCATGTAGTCACGGCCGCATCTGCGGAAGGATGGAGAATGGGTTCCGCTTCCCTCGTGGGGCTCGCCCAGAGCTGCGGCTGCCCAGGGCGTTTGGAGCTGTTGGCTAAGATTGTGCCCATTGCTGCACCTTTTCAGTGCGCAAGCTCCAGAGGCGGTGGGCCTCCTCAACCTTTAGTCCTGTCCCTGTGGCCCCGACTGCAGGTGGACTTTCCAGAGACGCAGGCTTGCTGGAGATGCCCTTGCTCTGTGCGACCCGGAGAATGTGTTGCTAGCGTTTCTCAGTGTCCGTTCCTGGTCTCTGCCAGAAAAACATGGCACTGTGTAAAATAGCACAGCTTATCTACAAGCTCAGTGTAATGCTCCACTCCGTTTCTCTGAAATTTTGGAAAATTTTATTTTCCTAATAGCAGAGTGGGGGTGGGGGGATCCACATAACTGTATCCTGGGCCCTTTCAGAGGCTAGGAGACAACACAGGGTGGCGCTGCAGAGCACGGGTTCCAGGCCCAGCTCTGCCACTCACGTTGTGTGACTGTGGGCGTGACTTACCCTCTTGTGCTTCTGTTTCCTCACTTCCATGTGGAGAGGGAACAGTAAGACCTGGGAGATAGTGAGTCGCCAGTAGATACGTGCTTTGAAGACTGCATTTTAAGACTTTTCAAAAAACCTGCTTTTGCTAGGGATTTCAGAGAAAAAAGACTGGACAGCTTCTCTTAAGACTTTCAGACATCTCATTCCTTTGGGCAGAGACCAGGGCCCCTTTTCTCCAGTGGCAGGAGGCCCACCCATGTTGAAGCAAGCAGCTTTTCAGACACCTTCTCCATGCCCGCCGACGTGCCGGGACACCCAGCCCCGCCGGCAGCCTGGTGTGGAGGGGGACGGCCGCCCGTGTTTCACACGGCTGGCGGTGTGGAGGCCAGCCGAGCACATGGAATGTGCAAAGCTTTTAAATGTCATGTCTGTGGACTGTGTTGGCGGGCCCATGCAGCGCTCCACAATAAACCTGTCACAGATGCCTTCAGTCACTGGCTTCTTTATTTCTCATCACTGCGTTCTGGGTCTTGTGTTCTCCTGCCAGCAAACACTGGAACGTCCAAGCCCCTAACATGCCTGGCAGCAGCTCAGTGTTTTTTGAAGCAACTGTGCAGCTTGGATAAGGGACCTGTGTCTCTAGGGGGTGCTCCCCCAAAGCGCCGTCTCCAGAGCAGCCGCCCCCAGCAGGCTGGCACTGGGAGGTTAATCCTCTCCTGCTCCCCTGCACACACCCTGAGCTGCCTCCCAGGGGCCAGGGCTTTGGGTTTGGACGCCCCTGCTCTGTTTGCAGGGCCTCCCGCAGAGCACGAGGCCTGTGTTCTGCCCCAGCAGAGGGGGCAAAGCCAGGATACCCCTCTCCTCTCTAGGGCATTGCCTTGTAGTTCTGAGGCCCTGTGGGAAGGCCCGCCACTCTGGGGCAGCCCTCCACTGATGTGAAACCACCCCAGCACCCCTGCTGACCCCCTCCCTTCACCCTGTGGTGTCAAAGGCTCCAGACCATGCCTGGGAGTTCAGGAGGGGCCCAGCCTGCCCGGGTTTCCCCAGCAAGCAGCTGCTCTCCCACAGCTCCTTGTGCATCATGGCTGAGGAATATGGAGCCAGGTGGTGGGCAGTTCTCTGGGGGCACAGGCACTCGGGCTCCCCCTCTCTGTGGGCTGAAGGAGCTGGTGGACACCACCAGCCAGTCATTTCAGCTGGTGCTTGGTGGTGTGGGGCAGAGCGTGACTGGGGTCAGGGCAGTAGTAGATGGGAGGCCCAGAGGCCTCTTTGCAGAGCTGACGTGAGGGAGGAGATCTGACTGCAGAGAAGGAGTCTCGGGAAGATCATTCCCCGCTGAGGAACAGCATCGCAAAGGCCCTGAGGGTGAGCAGCTCCCTGCCCCTCCCATTAGGACCACTCGCTAGGCTTCTAGCTGCTCTTGCTCCTGGCTCGCCGTCTTCCAGCCTCTTAGCCACACCGTGGGGAGAGAGCTATTTGAAAATTGAACTATTCTGCTAAAATCATCCAGGGGTTCCCAGTACCTGTGGGATAAAGACCCAAATCTTGTGGTTGGTCTGCAAGACCATGCCTGATCTGCTCCCTTCTTCTCCAGCCCACCTGGCAGCCATCTCCACCTGCCCCTCATTTATATCTATTTGTGCTCAATTTCTAGCACAGCTCAGTCATCACACTGCTCAGGGAAGCCTTCCGCAGTGAGCGCCTTCCTCTCTGAGCTGCTGACGGGAAAGCAGGAGTGGCTGCTGTCACCTAAGAACCTTCGAGGTCTCCACTGTTGCAGGGGCAGGGGCCACGGGCCTCTAGCATATATAGGAGGGATGCTGAGGCTGGACAAGGTGGGGTCCCAGGGCTCCTTATGGAATTGGTCACTAGCATCCTGACCTAATGTTCTTTCTAGTTCTTTCTGCCACCTTTTGAGTCCAGGCTTCTATTGTCCCAATGGGTTTCCAACTAGCTGTCTTGACAACGGTCTTCTCTGATGTCCAAACCACTTGATGGAAAGGTCCACTTTCACTACTGTCCCCACTGTGGCATTGTGGGCTCACATTGGGAAGAAAGTAAGGCGTATGCAGACGGCATGGTCGCGGACACTTTCTCCTCCTCAGAGATCCCATGATTCAACCTCCCAGAGCCTCGGCACCTCCCAGGCTCCATGTGCCTGCACGCCCAGTGGGAGGCATTGGGCTCAGGTGTGAGGACCCCCATCACCCGATCCCACTTTGTCGAATATTTCCCAACCTTCCCTCTGTCACCAGTCTCCTCATCACCTTCGCAAGTCTCTTGGGCGGGGCTGAAGTCTCTGATGGGCTCCAAGCAGAACATGCTCACCCCATCTTCCCCACCTCCATCCACCCATCTTACCCCTCTGCCTTTCTCTGCCTCCCGGCCCAGCTGTCCTTGACTTGCCACGACTTGTTCTTTGCTGAGCTCCTGGTGGCTTCTCACCGAAAAGATGAGTGGATAGAGATGACACACAGGCACATAGACGCTCCGAGTCCCTGCTCCACTGCGCCCCCTGGAGGCTAGGCTGTACCCATGAAGACCTCCACAGCGACCGAGCTGATAAATACCGAGGGCTCCACCCCCTGTGTGGTTTATTATTACGTGATGCCTGCCTCCCTGGTGGCTTAGAAACTGGAGGGCAGCCTCTGCCTTGCACACTTGTTTATCACCGTGTCCACAGCACCTGCTCAGGCGGTGCTCACGGTGCGCGGGCTGCTGCCTCCAGTTTTTCCTCTGGCTCATCCTTCCTCCCCAGCTGCACTGAGGGGAAGGCCACCTCCCAGTGTTCAGTGTCCCCACTGCGTGTGTCCTGGAGGCCTGCACAAACCGTGCTTGTTCAGAAAATAAATTCACGTGAGAAGACCCTAGAGCATGAAGGGAGCCTATCAATCATAGGAATTGGTACTCATCATTCTCTGAGCACCCTCAATGCGACATGTTCACGTGTGCCTTTGGTTTCCTGTCTCCCCTCGCTGAAGCGGCAGCCTCATGAAAGCAGGGACCTGAGCTTGTCTGGGCAGTTGCTGACAATGAGAGGAAATGTCACGGGCTCAGGCTATGTGTATTCCAACAGGGTCCCTTTGCCAAATTAGGAGAGGTACAAGGGACCAGGCTATTCTCAGACCCTCGTGAAGAAAGTTCCACTGGGATGAGAAGCGCCCCCTGACCTGGATGGCCCAGAGCTGGGACTGCCTGAGGCTGGTGGGCCAAGGGTTGTGTTCAGAGGAGACCTGAGTGCCATGACCCACCCAACCGCCACTACCCGCTAACAGCCTCAGGCTCCAAGGACAAGAGTGTCCTCTCAGCAGGGACTTGTAGGAATGCACTGGGAGAGAAACGGGTGTGGACCACACCTTCAGGCCCACTCTTTGAAAAGCTGGTGGTTTCCTTCTGATTCTCCAGTTCCCAAGACAGCAAGAGCAAAGGTTTTAGTCCTGATAGCAGAAGTTACTGTGTGAACTCCAATGTCCCAACCAAAATGAGGCCATTGAGGAGAATGACCTTCCAGGCTCTAGCCCTAGAGCTGGGGACCAAGTGGTGGCAGTCTGGCCTCCAGGAAGAGTGTCAGAGGTCCTCGGAGCTCTGTGGCATGGGTGAGGGAGGGCATTCTGTGGGTATGACCATCACGTCCCTTTGGACAAGTGACTGGAGTGTCTTGCCTTGGGCTGGGTTCCATTTGGCAGCTAAGGAGCCTCATGCTACACATGCCTGGATAGATCTGGTTTCTGAATCTTGCTCCCTCTCCACACCAGATGTCCTGATTTCCAGGTAGTCTTCCCTCTGATGGAGTGGTCCTCACTGTTGGCTGCACATTGGAACCACTCAGAAGCATTAAAAATGACAGACTACTGGTCCCCACCCCCATCCGTTGCATTTGATTGGTCTGGGGCAACAGCAGGGACACTGGGCTTTTTAAAAAGTTCCTTAGGTGATTCTGATGGGCAGCCAAACTTGAGGGCCATGGCCCTCCTCCTGAAATTCAGCCCAAACCTTCCTGGGCTCTGCAACCAAAGGCAAGATGCAGACGCCTCCCTCCGGTGTCCTCAGCCTCCTCGACTGTACTTCCTCATCTGGTGTGGGCTGCATTGTGTCCCCCCAAATTCAGATGCCGAAGCATTACCCCCAGTCCCTCAGGATGTGATTGTATTTGGAGATGGGGCCTTTAAAGTGGTCATTAAGTTAAGATGGGGCCATTAGAGTGGGCCCTAATCCAGTCTGACTGGTGTCCTTATAAGAAGAGACTTGGGCACACAGAGTCACCAGGGATGATCGCACACAGAGGAAAGGCCACCCCAGGACACAGAGAGGACAGCCATCTGCCAGTCAGAGAGAGAGCCTTGGATGAAACCAGACCAGCCAGCACCTTGATCTTGAACTTTCAGCCTCCACAACTGAGAGATAATAAATGTCCATTTTCTAAGGTGCCCCATTGGGGGAACTTTGTTACAGCAGCCAGAGCTGACTAATACATCGCCTTTCCAGCAAGGTGAGAGGCACAGTGGTTAAGAGCAGGAACTCTGGGGTCAAACTCCCTCTGCCATTTACTAACTGAGGCTTTGACAAGTTACTTAACTTCTTTGTGCCTCAGTTTCCCTGTCTGCTCAGTGGGAATAACAACAGTAGCAACCATAGGACCAATAGCAGGACTATTGGTGAGGATTAAATGAACTCGTGGACGTGCAATGCTGGGGACCAAGGGGCTCCCAGTGGCTTTCAGTGTTACCTTTCCTTGCTCCTGTTAGCCCAGGGTCTGCTTCCTCTTCCTCACCTGTTTCCTGGGCTCCAGGCACTCTACTCTTACCCCCTCTTCCCCAAGTGCTCCCTCTGCTTGGATCCCTCACTACTACCCACCCACCTGACATTTGCCTGGTGAAGTCCAACTCAAATTCCTCCTCCTCTGGAAAATACTCCCAGATCCCTCTAGTCAAAATTAACGCCTCCTCCCTCAAATTCCCATGCAAATGCGCACGCACTTCCATTATAACACCCCGGTCTGCCTTGTGTACCCAAAGAATAGATTCCTGGCCACTTCTAAGGATGCCCGAGATACTGCAGGATAGCATGCATGGAAAGCAGGAACTCAGGAAGAAAGAAAAACAGGGATGGTGACAGAAATGGGGCCAGGAATGAGTTACCAAAATGCATGCCACAGGGCACTTGATGTCGTGCCAGGAATTCCGGTGTTGTTTATAAAGCCATGAATGATATGCCTGTAATAAAGAAAATTGCTAACGTTCTTATTTACGGAAAATTAGGAGATGACTTATCCCTGAGAGTAATTTGATTTTTGCCACTTCTCAACTGTCATTAAATTGCCTGGCAGCCCAGATAGACTGGATTTCCCTTCTTGGGGGAACATTTTATCTGGAAGCCACATTGGCATTTTAAGCTTCTGAGTTATGTCTGAGTGGAGCTGAATGGAAGCCCCCTGAAGGACCCAACCTCCTGGGCCTGGTGAGTCCCCAGGACGGGTTGGGGCTTGCTTGGTCTCAGCTGGACATAGGTAAAGGGGATCTTTGGTGCCATTGGGTGGCATTCCCTCAGCTGCATGCCCACCGGCTTCTCCAGAACCCCATAAAAACCCAATTTTAGGGATTGGCAACTCTGAGGTCTCCACGACTGATAAATTGCAGTGATGACTGCTATGAAGTGCCTGCAATTTGGCAAGAGTCAGAGTCCGGATGGGATACCCAAGCCCCCAACAGACCAAGGCTCCTGAAGGACAAGGACCCAGCCTACCTCACTCATCACCAGAACCTAGCACCACACACAGCAGGAACACGCAAGTTCACAGCTTAGAGAATGGGTTGAGGGTGGGGGGTTCTGACCTCAGCCGCAGGGTGGAGGACAAAGTGCTTTAACCAGAGAACCCTCTTGATGTCATAGCCACTGTGGGTTTCACCTGCCTGTCCCACATGACAGGCCACCCCATTGCATGCATTCTGTCCAGCAGGCAGAGGGCAGCACAATTGGATTCATTTTGCTGGGAGAATCCAGGACAGCCTTTGGGGGAGTGGGCTCACATGGCAGGAGAGACTAGGGCAATGAGCCCCGGTTTCCTACCTTCAGGCCAACCCTGGAGAAGCCCTCTGTGTGGATGGGAGCTCCAGGAGACCACATAACAGTACCCTGCTGACCTGGGGCCCTTTAGCTGGAGGATTTGGGCTGAATGTCCCCAGAGACCTTGGCATAATCTTTCACTTAAAGATGAAAAACCTTTGCCCAGACTTCCATATTGCTGGGTGGTACTCAGCCCTCTCCCCTGGTCCCTCCAGCATCAAGACCTTGCAATCTACTTCCCACCTTATCTTCCTCCTTCTCCCCCCACCCCCACCCATCTCCCACAGCTCTCTGCATTTACCTGTCACAGCAGACCCTACCCCCAACCCAATGGCCCTATCCTCCCTGATATGGAGACCCAGAGCAAGGAGGACCTCCGTGCAGAATCCTCTTCCCTCCGGACGAAGAGCATCTACTTTCCTGAGTTCCTGCATCCCCAGCGTGGCCATAGCTGACAGGCCCATTTTTTATCGCTTGCTACTTTAAATTTAATTTTCATGTCGGGGCTCCCTCAGGGATGTGAGTTTCCTTGAGGACAAGGACATTATCTTGCTTATGTCTGTGACTCTTGGACTTCATAGGAACTTAATAAATACTGACCATCTTATATTTTGGCCTTTTGATAACAGAAAGGAGACCTGTTTATTTGCTTTGCTTGGTGGCCAGCTTGCTGTGGGGGCTGGCTTAATTTGTAAAATTCTGGCCTTTGTTGGGAAACAAGGTAGAATGGATGGGGATGGGTAGAGAGGGGAGGTACTCATTTTTTATCAGAAACACTTCTGTATCCTGTGAACTGCTTACAATACTCATGGGTTCATGTACTACTTTTATAATAAAGCAACTTATTTAGATCATGCTGTTCATAGGGACATTGTGCCACTGAGGGGACAAGATGACCTTTCTGGGTAAGACTTTCCCATACTTTCATCCAGTGCCCCAGATTCAATTCTTTTCAAAGGGGCATGACAGCTCTCTCCATTTTGTGAATGTGTCTAACTATATGAAATTATAAGGGACAGCACGTAGATTAGGAATTTTAGGTGGGCTGTAAATGGGGAGCATTTTTAACTGCTGGAGTCATTTGCAATATTATTTCAGCTGTGAGTGGATTATGGTTAGTTATAAGAATCCCTCATCCCACTGAGTTGTCCAAGAAAAGTTATTTGCTGTACTTTATTCTTTCATTTTTCACCAAGAAAGACAGCCAGAAAACCATGTTTATCCTGATTCCCAAAGGGGAGAAGGACCACGTCCCTCCACCCCTAAAGAAAACTCTTATTTGAAACGCCTTTTCCATTTTTCCTGCTCTGAATAATGGAGTTTTTTGACTCCCTTGTTTTTCTAAATATTAAATTTTCAAAGGAAGGATATTTTTGAGTTAAAAGTGCCTATTTCAAGTCTTTAATGGTTCTCTTGTCTGGCATTCACCAGCAAGAATTTTTGAAACAGAATTCCTATGGAGCATCTCAGCAGCTAAAAAAGATGATGCCAAGTCAACATGACTGGTATATAATGCTGAGACGAATCTCCCACAAAATCTTTGCTTTTCATTGTGTCCTGGATCCTGGAGAGGCCATCTGGGCTACCCCCTGTCTCCAGCAGGTTGGAAGGAGGGCCTGTGTGGGGTGGAGCATAGAGTCCAGCCACCGAGTCACACAGTGCCCATCCCCAACTTCTCAGTTCCATCAGCTCTGAGTGGGGCCTGCCAGGTGGACTGACCAGAAGGCCAGAGCTGCCTGGAGCAGGAGGCCTGCATCCCTCTCATTCCCTAGCCCCCTGGGCAGCAGACCTCTAGTTCACCCCAAACTCGCCTCCGGCCCTGGGATCCTTGCACCAATGGCCCAATACATCTTGGACCTTCTGCTGTTGCTCTGACTCTGAGCATCTTCAAAACCACACTATGTAAAACTCAACTCAGAAGAAGTTCTGAAATCCAGGGCAAGCCAGTCCAGTCCTCTTTCCTCACAGGTGCTTGTTCCCAGCTCCGCAGTTTTTCTGAGAGTGTTTTCTGGCCACCTGCGCGGTGCTGAGCAGAGTGTGACCTGGCCTGGGTGGCAGAGTCTAGGGATGTCAATGTTTCTCAGTGGGGTACTATTGGCATGTACGTGGGCAGTTCCCTGTCCTGTATATTGCAGGTCATCTAGCAATCCTGGTCCAGCCCACCAGATTCCAAGTCCCCTCTAGTCCGCATGACCGCCAGGAATGCATTCTCAGCCCCGGGGGTGGGACTGGATGCAGCACCCTCCCCAGCCTCATCGGGGGCAGAACCACCTTCACTTGAGTGGGGCAGAACCACTCTCAGCTTGGGGTAGGGAGGCAGTACCACCTTTGGGCTGGGGAGGGGGCAGTACCACCCCCAGCTGGAGACCCCAAGGTTTTTAGCTGTATGCTCTGGAGGACAGGCACTTCTCCTCGTCCATTGTGAATCCCCAGCACCCAGCAGCTGGTGGCAGACTCATGGTAGGACTCAGTAAATACTTGTCCAGTGAGTCCACAACAAGCTTCAGGAGGACCTGCGAGCCCTATAAGGTTGCGCACGAAGTGCGTGTGTATGTTGTGTGCGTTATTGGGGTTTTCTGGGACCAGAGGTTGTAAGCATCCATCAGATCCTCCAAGGGAAATTGTGACATAAAGAGACGTTCGGAAGACTGGTTCAGCCAGTGTCCGCCTGATGTCTGTATCCCTATAAACTTCCCTGTGTAGAGTTTGTGAGGTGAGTTTTAGAACTGCAGCTTTGTACAATGTTCTAATATCCCCTGCAGAAAGAAATGTTCTGAAAGTTCCAGGGGAGACTCGGCTCCATTAGAGCTCATGCAAGTCCCTGTAACGCAAGGGCTTTGTTCTGCCCTGTAACAAGAAACGGCCTTGCTTCTGGTTCTTTGACTCACTAAACAGGAAAGTTTGGTGAGAAGAGGGCAGGAATGGGATGTTTTCCCCCTAAGCTGAAGAGTGTTTCCTGGGTGGCTTTGGTTAGGAAAGAAATTGGTGGCATCATAGCTTGCCACCGGCCAGAGCTCTTGCAGCATCTTGGCAGAAGGCTAGCTGAACAAGTGCACAGTCATAACTTGCTTCCTTCCTGAGATTTCATCGTTGTGTTTCAATGAAACACAAGCAACACCCCGAGGCAGGAAGAACAGCTGGACCAAGCTGGTGGCTGAGCAGAGGGTCCAAGTTCCAGATTCATCTGCAGACCCGTGTGAAGCTTCATGCTCAGCTCGTGGCCCTATGGAATCCAAGCTGGGCTGCACTGCAGTGGCTTTGAATGAGGTCTCAGATGGGCAGGTGTGGAGGCTGTTAACATAATGATGGCTCATTCCAGCATCCATCTGCCCTCCCTGGACTTGTCCTGTCCCAGGAAGAGAAGATACAGCACTGTAGAAAGGGCATTTGGCCAGGGAAGGGGACAAACCTGGATTGGAAACAGCCAGACTCTGCAAAGAAGTCAATGATATCATTCACCCCAGAAGGATCATTGTATTTACGGAAACTTCCAGCATATATACTAGATCAGTCATGAGCCCAGATAACCCCCCTGGGAGGAGATGGAAGCCCTGAGGAACCCCTGATAGGTCAGAGCAGACATCTCCAACTTTAGTGTGCCTAAAACACCACCTGGAGAACTTGTTAAAGAAGATTCCTGGGCCCCAGCTCCTGGTAGTCTGTTCAGCTGGGGCCTGATTACATTTCTAACAAGCTTCCATGTCCAGGGAACATGTTTTGAGAACCACTGCTCCCCAGCAGGGGTGTTCACACTGTGCTCTCTTGCACCCCCTTGTGGGGTGTGAAGGGATGAGAGAAGTAAATGAATGGGACTCAGAGCCCCGCCTCCCACCTACATCCTGGGCACCTCCTAGCCTGTTTTATAGATCTAGATTCTGTGATTAAATGAGGACTCCCTTGAAGAAAGGTAAAGAGACACCAGCTCAGAAGAGGTCGGTCCAGACCTGCATGCATACCCTCAAGAACCAAACTCCGCCACTCCTCATTCAGGATGCCTCTGCTGATAACCTGAGAACATTTGAGGCACAGAACCCCAAAGAACCAGCTAAGTGAGCAGAGGCCAGGGCAGGCACCACCTCGTGTGTGTCCCGTCTCAGGCCAGCAGAGCCCATTTCCTTGGGGACCTGAGGTCACAGTTGTGCCCCCGCAGCCTGCAGCTGAAGGGGTTTCCTTGCCACCTGCAGGCTCACTACTCACTTCTGCAGGCGCAGGGCAGTGGCCTAGTCCGGAGGGACTTACCCAGCTCTGTCTGGGCACACCCTGCATCTGGCCTGACCCTGGGCCCTGCAGGAGCCTCAGCACAGCCACCAAAAACTAAACCCAGGATGACCTTATGCTGTCCTGTAGCTTGGACCTTACAGTGGCAGCCCGGGCTAGAGCCCAGTCTCTGAAGTCAGAGTGTCAGGGTTTGACTGCTGGCTTCCCTACCACACAGCTACGAGATCTTACGTGAATCAACCTGTCTAAGCCTCAGTTGCCTTATCTGTGAAGTGGAGACAATTGTAGGATCTATGTGAGCATTGAACGCAGCTGTCAATGTAAAGCTCCTTGTGCAGCGCCTGGCAGGATGTGGATCCTCAGAAAATGCTGGCCAACTGTTATTAAATCTTCTCTCCTAACATTATTTCAGAGGGTTCTATGGAGCAGGAATGTGCCACCTGTACCAGTTTGCTGGGACTGCTGTAACAAATGGCCACAAACCGGGTGGCTTAAAACAACACAAATTTCCTTTCTTACAGTTCTGGAGATGGCAAGTCCAAAATCAGGGTGTCGGCAGTGCCATCTCCCCTGGAAGCTCTAGGGGAGAATTTGCTCCAAGCCTTTGGCTTAGCTTTTGCTGGTTGCCTGCAGTCCTTGGTGTTCCTTGGCTTGTCGACGAGTCACTCCAGTCTCTGTGTCTGTGGTCACACGACATTCTTTCTGTCTCTGTGCCACCTACTTATAAGGACACCATTCATGTTGAATTAGGACCCATCCTAATTGAGTATGACTTCATCTTAACTTGATCACACCTGCAGAGATCCTATTTCCAAACAAGGTCACATTCACGGAGACCAGGGGTTAGGACTCAAGCCTATCTTTTTAGGGGACATGATTCACCCCATAATCCTGCCCAACTGGAGTGAGACCACAGGGCCTAGGAGTCATGAGGACCCTGGGGATCTTCACTGTGAAGGCTTCCCCAGACTTGGACTAAATTGCCCCAATGATTGTATTTTTCAGGGTGTTCAGACTTACATCTCTTGGATATGTTGACCCCAACTGAAAGGAAGCGACAAGGATACATCCACGAGCTCATTGTCACGGAGGAGAACTATGTGAACGACCTGCAGCTGGTCACAGAGGTAACTGTAGCCGTGGGAAGCTTTCTGCTCTGTGGGGAGCTTCTGACAGTAAATCACATGGGAGAGTCTTACCCACGAGAAGACAGTCAGGTTCCCATCCATGGACAACTTTGAGTCATACCACAGAAGGGCAGAGATCACTTCTGCCGAGGGACAAATGAGTCCATGAGGAGCCTCATGGGAGGGGCACGTGGACCGTGGATTGGGAATCTAGGCTCTGCTCAGAGACATGGCAGCTGACGCCATAGAGCATGTCACATCGTCTCCTGGCCCTCAGGGCTGGCATCTGAAAGTGGCAGCCGTCCAGCCAATATCTCGAGTTGCTCCTCCTGCTACATATTGCCCCTGAGAAAAATCTGCTGCTGAGAATGAAGATATTTCCTCCCAGGTCCCCATGTGCCCCCTGTCCCGGTGATGCCTCATTTCATCTCTCCTCCCTGGTAGCTGTTGAAGGG
This sequence comes from Smutsia gigantea, assembly GCA_032199065.1. NCBI lineage: Eukaryota > Metazoa > Chordata > Mammalia > Pholidota > Manidae > Smutsia > Smutsia gigantea. The sequence continues at coordinate 56,865 of JAVSCE010009593.1, forward strand.
CCTTGGCCATCCTGTCCAGGAGAATGGGGAGATGCAGAGGTGGGGATCCCTGCTTTTCAAGGAGCCCTTTGTCCATACATATGGGAAGTTGCCAGGTTGGGGTCATAGCTTTGCAGAACTGGATGTCAGGGTCACCCTACAATTTGAAAAGTACTGTTAAGAACTCCTGCCCGCCCCCACGACCCCACTGAACAGTTGCAAGCCATCTCCTCTGACAGTCTCAACAGCCAGGCAAGGCACGACCCAGTGCTGGGCGAGTACAGGAGGCAGGATAGGCAGCTGGCCCACATGGTCACCGGTAGTGCATAGAAAGCATTGGTGCAAATTCAAGTAGTTTTTCAAGTATCTTTCCCAATATACTTGATTGTCACTAAATATACCTAGGGTGTGGGTGTCACCCCCTTAGATATGGCACTTTTGTACAGTGGTCTGATATATGCCACGTTCCACATCAGCTTAAGGATTCATGGTGAATAGGGCTCCCAGAGAACAGCCTCAGCCCAGCTAAGTTTATTTCAAGGATTGGCGAGCCCTGTTCCTAGAGGAGCTTTTTTTTTTTGGAGTCTCTATTATCTTTATTTGTATAAAGAATAAACAAAGTGCATATAGAGTGGCCACAGGTTTGACACAGACAGACCCTGGTGATACAGGATTAGTGAACAAATTTAAATGGCAAGTTTTATTGTTGCCATTGAAGCAGTTTTCAGGCTCAAAAGATGAACAGCATATCACACAAATGCTAGACAGCATTAACAAAGGTTTCCAGACTCATGGTCATAAAGATCTTACAGTTCACACTGAATTAAAGATTAGATGATGATGACACAGCTACCTCCAGGCAAACTGAAAACTGTCCAGTGGATCTTGAACTCCGTGGTCTTGTAAGTTTTGCACCGCAGAGTGACAGTCAAAATAGTGATTGACTCTTGCAGGTGAATGCTAAGTATTGAAACACTCTGAACAGCACAGTGTGATATATACTCTGACTGGTTGCATAGAGCGCCTCCAATGTAGGTAGTGACCTCCCTGTAGGCGGGGCTCAGCAGGTGGGGCTGGGTAGAGATCTGCGCTTTACCGCAAATCACCGACCACAAGGAGCATGCGCAGGCTCATTTATCTCCTGGAGCCCAGGAGAGGGACCACACGCCCGCATACCAGGCCTGTGGGTGTCGCCTGTGTCACAGAGGCTGCCAGTTGGAGGCCCAGCTGCCGGGGGCTGTTCCCTTCAGAATGCCCAAGGCACATCTGCAGGGGAGAATGGAGGCGCCACTCGCGCCCACATGCATCTTTAAGCCCCCACTTTCCCACTGTGCCCATTTTCTCACTATGGACAGTAAGAGTGTGCATGACTTTGTGCAGGCCTCCGGGCTCTGTCCGGGTGGGCTTAAGGCCCATCCTCTAGGGTTCAGCTGGCTTCCCTTATAAAACAGGGCCGACCCCAGGCAGAGGAGGGGCCATCTCTCTGCGTCAGGTACTCTGCCGGGAGGGGGACGTGCAGCTTCCGGGCCCCCCAGCGAAGCTGCAGGCACCTGGTCCTTCCCTTTGCTCTGAGTAGACCCACGTGTGCGCACGCGTTTGAGATGTGAGCTAACTGCTTTCTGAACTGCTTCGTTTTCTGCATCTGTAGATCTTTCAGAAACCCCTGATGGAGTCTGAGCTGCTGACAGAAAAAGAGGGTGCTATGATTTTTGTTAACTGGAAGGAGCTGATTATGTGTAATATCAAACTGCTGAAGTAAGCCTCTCTCCTCTAACCCAGCCTCGCCTCCCCCCACTGTGCTCACATGCTCGCGCTTCTCTGTGGCCTTGTCCCGTGTCCCCTCTGTGCATGCTTCCCTGGGTTCTTCCTGCCTCTTCTGCTCATTCCCACTCACAAGCACCAAGGCTCATGTTCGCCCCAATGTTTTCTGGAAACACCACCCCAATTTTTCACTGCGGAGAGCTAATTGCCAAGGCATCCCAGTTCTTGCTTTTCCTGTGGTTTCAGAATTTCCAGAATGTGGCCCATCTGGCTCCTGGTCGCTGACAGGCCCCGTCCTGGGGCTCCGGGCGGCACCCCCACCCTTCCCCCAGATCTGTTCCCGTGGGGGAGTTTTGGTCTCTTGAGACATCCTCGGCTCCAGTACATGAAACACAGCAGAACTGTTCCCTGCCCACGGCCAATGGCATTTCCTCAGGGTAACTCTCCAAGAAGTAGCCTGGAGTGGTTTCTATTTCATTCCTGTTTTAGTTTGCAGAGGCAGCTGCAGGGCCAGGGAGAAAGCACTGGGCCAGGAGTCCAGAGACCCGGGTTTGGAGCCCAACTCACTGCCTTTCCTTTGTGAGCCTAAGTTTCCCTGTGTGCACAATGAGGGCATTAGATCACCTTATCATAAAGGTCCCCTCCTGTTAAAGAAACAACCACCTGAAATCTGTGCCTGCCAGGCCCTCATTATAACATCATTGCCAAGAACACAGATCAAGTTCATGGTGATATAGCCAGTTGGGAGGAAAGGCCACCCCCTCCTGGGCCTGGGGAACCTGTGTCCATTCCTAATCTCTACATTCATGTAATTGGGAAACAGCCAGTTCCTAAATGGGGTCCCTGTGTTGTTCTATAATTTCAGGTCCCCACCTTCTTAAGCGTGTGTTCAGAACTGGATGAGGGATGGAGAGAGAGGTGGAAGGTGGATGGGAAGAAAAAATGTAACATCTGCTCTCTCTATGCTCTGAAGACAGATCATCCACGATGACCCCAGGGGGTGTTTAGAGAAAGTATGCCCATTACCCTCCTGGAGGAGGACGCTGTAGAAGCTTCTGAGTGTAGGTCTGGGTCAGACTTGCTCTTGCACGCCGCAGTACACCTTCCAGCGGGTCGCTTGTGTTCTCTGGGCCTCTGTGCCCTTGTCTGTAAGATGGGGATGGTAATAGTACCCTACCAGGGAGGCTTGTTACTACAGGGCCTTTAGATGGTGCCCAGGGCCCCCGGTGGGAGCAGCTGAGCACCCGCTCTGGCCTTGGAGAGAGGCTGCCTTGTCACCTGGGGGCCCGGGGGTTAGTTAACCCCTGAGCCTGCAAGTACGAACCCTAAAATGTTGGAGGCGAGTGCTTCAAAATAGACACGAAAGCTTTCTGTTGAAAATATACCCACAAGACTTCCGGGAAGATGGCTGTGTAAGCAGGGTGGCAGAAATCTCCTCCCAACACTATATTTATCTACGAAAACACAGCAAATACATCTATTCCTAAAAGAGAGACGAGAATACACAGGAAAGCGCACAGCGTGCAGCTACACCCGAGAGGACTCGGCACCCCAGGTGGCGGGTAAGATACGGAGCCGCGACCCGGCGGGACCCGAGACCTCCCCCACCCCAGCGCACTGGCGGGAGGAGAGGATTTAGAGCCGGGAGGGAGTGGAAGTGCACCCCGCGAAGTAGCCAGCCCCGGTGATCTGCGCGGGGAGCGCTGACCCACATTGCGCAGTGCAGCGGAGACTGGAGAGACAGAGGGGCAGGATCTGAGCGGGGAACGCGCCAGGGGGCTTGCAGCCGGCTCCGGGAAGGAAAAAGGGCGCGCTTCAGCGGCCTTAAAGAGACAGGAGCCCAGCGAGGAGCCGGATCGCCCAGCACACCAGCCCAGCAGGCTGGGAGTCCTGGGGAGTTTCAGACGCCTAGCTGGCGCATCATGAAGCGTAGCCATACTTAACACTTCTCACTGAGATCAACAGCCTCCTACTCGCTCCCACCTCTGCGAGCGATAAAGGGGCCCTATGGATGCAACAAATACAGCTGTGGAATAGTGGGGCACAGCACCACCTAGAGCATTCCATAGAATCTACACCTGGGTGGGCTTTTTTGTTTGTTTGTTTGTTTTGTTTTTGTTTTTTCTTTTCTTTCTTTTTTTCTTTTTTTCTTTCTTTCTTTTTTCTTTTTTTTTCTTCTCTTTTTAAAGTCTTAAAGAGCCCAGCTGACATACGTGGCAACTATAAGTGACCAAATTATACAGCCATGAAAAGACAGAGGAATATGGTTCAGACCAAAATCAACCAGACACCCCAGAGAGGGAGTCTGAAGGGATGGAAATGCACAGCCTCCCTGAAAAAGAATTTAGAATAAAAGTCATAACCATGCTGATGGACCTACAGAGACATGTGCAAGAGCTGAGGGAGGAAGTGAGGGAACTGAGGAAAGACAATACAGAAATCAGACAAGCGATCGACGGGCTTAACAGCAGAATGGATGACATGCAAGAGACTGTTAATGGAATAGAAAACAGAGAACAGGAGTACAGAGCAGCTGAGGCAGAGAGAGATAAAAGGATTTCTAGGAATGAAAGAATATTAAGAGAACTGTGTGACCAATCCAAACGGAATAATATTCGCATTACAGGAGTACCAGAGGAAGAAGAGAGAGAAAAAGGGATAGAAAGGGTCTTTGAAGAAATAATTGCTGAAAACTTTCCCTCGCTGGGGAAGGAAGTAGTCTCGCAGTCCACCGAAGCTCATAGATCTCCCAACACAAGGGACCCAAGGAAGACAACACCAAGACACATAATAATTAAGATGGCAAAGATCAAAGATAAAGACAGGGTATTAAAGGCAGCTAGAGAGAGAAAAAAGATCACCTACAAAGGAAAACCCATCAGACTATCATCAGACTTCTCAACAGAAACCTTACAGGCCAGAAGAGAATGGCATGATATATTTAACGTTATGAAACAGAAGGGCCTCGAACCAAGAATACTGTATCCAGCACGATTATCATTTAAATATGATGGAGGGATTAAACAATTTCCAGATAAACGAAAGTTGAGAGAGTTTGCCTCTCATAAACCACCACTACAGGATATCTTAAATGGACTGCTCTAGATGGAAGCACACCTAAGGCTAAAAAGATGTCACCAGAGAAAAAAAAATCATAGCAAAGAAAGCAGACCATCCAAATACCAACTAAAGGCAAAGAATAAAACACCTATTATAGAAAGAATGGAGGAGGAGGAATAAGAAGGGAGAGAAAGAAAGAAACATCAGACTGTGTTTACAATAACTTAACAAGAAAGTTAAGTTAGATTGTTAGATAGTAAAGAAGCAACCCTTGAACCCTTGGTAACCACGAATCTAAAGCCAGCAATGGCAATAAGTACATATCTATCAATAATCACCCTAAATGTAAATGGACTGAATGCACCAATCAAAAGACACAGAGTAACAGAATGGATAAAAAAGCAAGACCCATCTATATGCTGCCTACAAGAAACTCACCTCAAATCCAAAGATATACACAGACTAAAAGTGAAGGGATGGAAAAAGATATTTCATGCAAACAACAGAGAAAAAAGCAGGTGTTGCAGTACTTGTATCAGACAAAATAGACTTCAAAACGAAGAAAGTAGCAAAAGATAAAGAAGGACATTACATAATGATAAAGGGGTCAGTCCAACAAGAAGATATAACCATTATAAATATATATGCACCCAACACAGGAGCGCCAGCATATGTGAGACAAATACTAACAGAATTAAAGGAGGAAATAGACAGCAATGCATTCATCTTAGGAGACTTCAACACACCACTCACTCCAGAGGACAGATCAACCAGACAGAAAATAAGTAAAGACACAGAGGCACTGAACAACACACTAGAACAGATGGACCTAACAGACATCTACAGAACTCTACACCCAAAAGCAACAGGATACACATTCTTCTCAAGTGCACATGGAACATTTTCCAGAATAGACCACATACTAGGCCACAAAAAGAACCTCAGTAATTTCAAAAATATTGAAATCCTACCAACCAACTTCTCAGATCACCAAGGTATAAAACTAGAAATAAATTTTAGAAAGAAATCAAAAAGGCTCACAAATACATGGAGACTTAACAACACTCTCCTAATTAATCAATGGGTTAACGACCAAATCAAAACAGAAATCAAAGAATATATGGAGACTAATGACAACAACAACACAAAGCCACAACTTCTGTGGGACGCAGCAAAGGCAGTTCTAAGAGGAAAGTATATTGCAATCCAATCCTATTTAAAGAAGGAAGAATATTCCCAAATGAATAGTCTAAAGACACAATTACTGAAATTGGAAAAAGAAGAACAAATGAGGCCCAAAGTCACCAGAAGGAGGGACATAATAAAGATTAGAGAAGAAATAAATAAAATTGAGAAGAATAAAACAATAGAAAAAATCAATGAAACCAAGAGCTGGTTCTTTGAAAAAATAAACAAAATAGATAAACCCCTAGCCAGACTCATTAAGAGAAAAAGAGAATCTACACACATAAACACAATCAGAAATGAGAAAGGAAAAATCACGACGGACCCCACAGAAATACAAAGAATCATAAGAGAATATTATGAGAATCTATATGCTAACAAGCTGGAAAACATAGAAGAAATGGACAACTTCTTAGAAAAATACAACCTTCCAAGACTGACCAAGCAAGAAACAGAAAAACTAAACAGACCAATCACCAGTGACGAAATCGAATTGGTAATCAAAAAACTACCCAAGAACAAAACCCCTGGGCCTGATGGATTCACCTCTGAATTCTACCAGACATATAGAGAAGAAATAACACCGATTCTCCTTAAAGTTTTCCAAAAAATAGAAGAGGAGGGAATACTTCCAAACTCATTCTATGAAGCCAGCATCACTCTAATACCAAAACCTGGCAAAGACCTCACCAAAAAAGAAAATTACAGACCAATATCCCTGATGAATGTAGATGCAAAAATACTCAACAAAATATTAGCAAACCGAATTCAAAAATACATCAAGAGGATCATACACCATGATCAAGTGGGATTCATCCCAGGGATGCAAGGATGGTACAACATTCGAAAATCCATCAACATCATCCACCACATCAACAAAAAGAAGAACAAAAACCACATGATCATCTCCATAGATGCTGAAAAAGCATTTGACAAAATTCAGCATCCATTCCTGATTAAAACTCTCAACAAAATGGGTATAGACGGCAAGTACCTCAACATCATAAAGGCTATATATGACAAACCCACAGCTAACATCATACTTAACGGCGAGACGCTGAAAGCTTTTCATCTAAGATCGGAACAAGACAGGGATGCCCACTCTCTCCACTGTTATTCAACATAGTACTGGAGGTCCTAGCCACAGCAATCAGACAAAACAAAGACATACAAGGCATCCAGATTGGTAAAGAAGAAGTCAAATTGTCACTATTTGCAGATGACATGATACTGTACATAAAAAACCCTAAAGACTCCACTCCAAAACTACTAGAACTAATATCTGAATTCAGCAAAGTTGCAGGATACAAAATTAACACACAGAAATCTGTTGCTTTCCTATACACTAATGATGAACTAACAGAAAGAGAAATCAGAAAAACAATTCCATTCACAATTGCATCAAAAGAATAAAATACCTAGGAATAAACCTAACGAAGGAAGTGAAAGACCTGTACTCTGAAAACTACAAGACACTCCTAAGAGAAATTAAATAGGACACTAACAAATGGAAAAGCATCCCATGCTCTTGGCTAGGAAGAATCAATATTGTCAAAATGGCTATACTACCTAAAGCAATCTACAGATTCAATGCAATCCCTATCAAACTACCAACAGCTTTCTTCAATGAACTGGAACAAATAATTCTAAAATTCATATGGAACCACAAAAGACCCCGAATAGCCAAAGCAATCCTGAGAAGGAGGAATAAAACAGGGGAATTACGCTCCCTGACTTCAAGCTCTACTACAAAGCCACAGTAATCAAGACAATTTGGTATTGGCACAAAAACAGACCCACAGACCAGTGGAACAGAATAGAAAATCCAAACATTAACCCAAACATATACAGTCAATTAATATTTGATAAAGGGCCTTGGATATACAATGGGGAGATGACAGCCTCTTCAGCAGCTGGTGTTGGAAAAACTGGACAGCTACATGTAAGAGAATGAAACTGGACTACTGTCTAGCCCCATACACAAAGGTAAACTCAAGGTGGATCAAAGACTTGAATGTAAGTCATGAAACCATAAAACTCTTAGAAAAAAACATAGGCAAAAATCTCTTGGACATAAACATGAGCAACTTCTTCATGAACATATCTCCCCGGGCAAGGGAAACAAAAGCAAAAATGAACAAGTGGGACTATATCAAGCTGAAAAGCTTCTGTACAGCAAAGGACACCATCAGTAGAACAAAAAGACATCCTACAGTATGGGAGAATATATTCATAAAAAACGTATCTGATAAAGGGTTGACATCCAAAATATATAAAGAACTCATGCACCTTAACAAACAGAAAGCAAATAATCCAATTAAGAAATGGGCAGAGGACATGAATAGACACTTCTCCAAAGAAGAAATTCAGATGGCCAACAGGCACATGAAAAGATGCTCCACATCGCTAATCATCAGAGAAATGCAGATTAAAACCACAATGAGATATCACCTCATACCAGTGAGGATGGCCAACATCCAAAACACAAACAACAACAAATGTTGGCGAGGATGTGGAGAAAAGGGAACCCTCCTACACTGCTGGTGGGAATGCAAATTAGTTCAACCATTGTGGAAAGCAGTATGGAGGTTCCTCAAAAAACTCAAAATAGAAATACCATTTGACCCAGGAATTCCACTCCTAGGAATTTACCCTAAGAATGCAGCAGCCCAATTTGAAAAAGACAGATGCACCCCTATGTTTATTGCAGCACTATTTACAATAGCCAAGAAATGGAAGCAACCTAAGTGTCCATCAGTAGATGAATGGATAAAGAAGAGGTGGTACATATACACAATGGAATATTATTCAGCCATAAGAAGAAAACAAATCCTACCATTTGCAACAACATGGATGGAGCTAGAGGGTATTATGCTCAGTGAAATAAGCCAAGCCGAAAAAGACAAGTATCAAATGATTTCACTCATATGTGGAGTATAAGAACAAAGAAAAAAACTGAAGGAACAAAACAGCAGCAGACTCACAGAACCCAAGAACGGACTAATAGTTACCAAAGGGAAAGGGACTGGGGAAAATGGGCGGGAAGGGAGGGATAAGAGGGAAAAAGGGGCATTACGATTAGCAGATGTAATGTTGGGGGGGCACGGGGAGGGCAGTACAACTCAGAGAAGACAAGTAGTGATTCTATAGCATCTCACTACGCTGATGGACAGTGACTGTAATGGGGTTGGTGGGGGGGACCTGATGAAGGGGTAGTTTAATAATCGTAATATTGCACATGTAATTGTAAATTAATGATAATAAAATAAATTATATTAAAAAAAAAAAGAAAGAAAATATACCCACAAGTTAAAGCCCTTTCCTCGGGCAGCTGTCAGTGGGGGTGGGTGGCAGGCATGTCTGGTGTTCAAGTGCCCCCTCCCCACACAGGGCTGGGCCAAGGCATGCTTGCCATACTGTCCTGTTGTCTTTCCTCTTTCAACCTTCCTTCCTGCTCCCATCAGGGAAGCAAAGCCCCTTTCCTGAGCACTGTTAGGATCAGGCCTGCATGCTCCAGGGCCCTGTTGATAGGAATCCAGAGGGCTGTCGGAGCTGGTGAAATAAGGCTCAGAGAGGTTGAGTGACTTGCTCGAAGTCACACAGAAGGTGAGCTTGTGTCCTGGGCTGCTGTGTGGGTGACACCAAGGGTCCCACTGTAGCTTCCATGCTGAGCCTGCTCCCAATGGAAAGAATGTGGAACCAGGAATTTTTTGTCTGAGCTCCAGCTAACTTGTTCTGGACAGCTTCCTTGGGCAGATAACTCTCTGACCCTTTTAGGACCTGTAAAATTGCAGTAATCATTCCTGCCCTGTTTAGCATGCAAGGGTTTTCTGAGGAGTGAGGGGTACTCATCGGGTGTGCAGCTGGCACACTGTCAAGTGGGGCCCAGATGTGCACGGTACCACGCCCTCTAGCCCCAGCGTCCCTGTGCTCTGTCCGCCTCTGACCCGATTAGTTAGTTTCGATAAATTGACTAATGTTTTCATTTTCCAGATAAAATATTTAACAGAGCATCCTGGGGACTTGATTTCTTCCCCACCCCCCCTTTCAACATCTTATTATGAAAATTTTCAAACATAGAGAAAAATTGAAAGAATTGTAAGGTGAGCAATCATATTGTAGATTGTACAATGAACATTTTGCTATATTCACTTTGCTGTATAGACTTAATTTCTTCAGGCAAATGAATCATCCCACTGAAGGGGAGATGTTAGGGCTCCTGACAGGCTGGAAGGGGGAGGCATTTGCAGATAAAGATAATTGAAAGCAGCTCTTCTTGGAGGGCTACTGGTATCTGCCACTCCAGATCCAAGGGCCAGCATGGGATTTATAAAACATAAATGAGAAATAAATAAAATGAAAACCAAAGGGGGCTAACTGGAATATATGGACTTCCTACTCTGATGTTCCTGGTTGGGGGTTAAAATTGATGGTTGGCTCTCTTACTAGTGAGCAAAGTGCTGAGTAATTCTGCTTTTAATAAACAGAGTAGGACAAAAAGATCTAGAACATTTTTACATTAAGATTCAGGCGCAGGCCCCTAGGACAGCTGTCAGAAATAATCTCAGAAGGGATGCAGAAGTGAGGAAGGGTCCTGCAAACCCAGGTGCTGGGAAATGTTTTTTTTTTTTTATCAAGATCATTTCCTGCCTCCTTCCTTGAATGGAGAAAAAGAAAAGAAAAGAAATCAAAGAGCTTCTTCATGGAAAACAAAAAGTGTTTTTCTTGAATATAAAGTATTTGACTTATGTTCTTTCTAACTTATAAATAGACAACATTTTATTTTAAGCAGAAAACAAAATAAAAATAACAAATCTCAGTGGGTAAAGACAGGATGGGGAGAAAGAAGGAAGGAAGGAACTTGGGCTGAGGGTAGGGCAATGAGAGGGAAAGGCAGCAAGAAGCAGGCAGAGGGGCTGTGGGAACGGGTCAAATAGAGGTGGAGAGGGATCTGGGTGTGATGGCAGGAGCAGAGGCAGCTTGAATTTGGAGGTGGGGCTGGGCACTGCACATATTTTCTCATACACGTGCTTGCAAATTGCAGGCTCCGGAGTCAGGTCACCTGGGTTCTAGGGCTGCCTCTATCACCTATTAGCCGTGTGACTTTGGTCGAGTCACTCAGTTGCTTGGTACCTCAAGTTTGCCAATAGCCAATAGGGATAATAAGTAATATACATAAAAGAAGTGTTTGGCACATGGGACATACTAATAAATCCCAGCTCTTTTGAACGTCCACACTTGGTCTGTGGGCCTCTGTGGGCCTCAGAGGGTTAGGAGCCCTCATTCATCCAGCACTCTTTGAGATGTTTGTTAGTTGATTGATTACTGACATAAGTCAAGGCCTCGAACCTGTAAACTTTTATATGAGATTATGAATCAGTTATCAAAAGGCATAGCTGCAGCAGCTGAGTCATGTGACCCCAAGCCTGGTGACAGACAGCCTCTATTCAAACCCATGCAAGCTCAGTCCACATAGTCTTGCCTGTGTAGTAGAACATCCAGAAGGATCCCACAACTGCAACTAACCAGTGCCTGGTCATAGTAGTGGCCTGACTGTAGGCTGACTGTAGGAGTACACAGTAGGGGCCTGCCTCCTGGTTGGACAACTTCAGTCTACAGTCCAGAACCCAGGACCTGGTTTAATTTCCTCAAGACAGTGATGATGCGTGTGTGATCTTTCTTCTCCTTTTTTCTTGTTTCCTCCGTTATTTAAAACAAAGGGAGGGAAAGGTGGATAGTCCTTTTATTCCCTTGCAGAAAGATTGTTTGTTCCTCATAGGAAAATGACGGAATGATGGAATTTCTTCCTGTGTCATCTGTAGCAAGCTTCAACATGGCTATTCTGGGCTCTGGGCTCCCAGATTTGGTGGTAATTTCACCTTTGAGCCAATTGCTACATGTTGGGAAATATCTTACACCAACTGTCCCCACCAGGCAGTGGCCATCCAGCCATCCTGAGAGTACCATGCTGCCACCCCTCATGGCCCAGGCAGCCAGTGCTGACTGGCACCTCTTCCCATAAGGGCATCTGCTTGAGGTGGAATCAGATCACATAGCTTATTGTCTCTGAAGTTTCTCTCCTTGGCTTGCCTTCCCAGTCCAAGGGCCTTTTCTCTAGTCCAAAATGAAAATAAAAGTGATCTGAAGTGTTGAAAGCCTACTACCAATATTGTAAAGCTTCCTTGGAATTATATAGCCCTACCCATATCTCAAGGGCTTCTCCAGTATGAAAGCAGCCAAAGAAAGTCATGGTAATATCCTCCCAGCCTTATGTTAAAATCATATGTCATACCATTCTTTTCCATCCATCCATCCATCCATGTATGACCACTAAAGTAGGCAGGACAGAACACATGCATGGCCCCATATGTTCTGCTCCTGCCCTCATAGTGTATTGCTATCCTTGGCATGTAGAAGCTCAGTGCTTAGCCCATCTTCTAGATGCTGGCGTTAGAGGTTCATGCATTAGAGTTGGAAGGATGGTGTGCCCAGTCCTGTCATGGCCCTGAGTACTCAGACTGCAGCTGAACCACAGAACAAAACTTTCCAGTACCCCCAGGCCCCTTTCAGCTTCCAGGGTATAAATTATTTGGGTTCACTGGCCCAGTGTCATATTAATAGTCTTATCTGTTCAGAACTTCTCTTAATCCAGTCAACTTCAAATTAGCCACAGCAATGAAGCAATGAATGGCACAGATAGTTCAGTCAACCATTTGTACCTGGCTTTGATGAGCACAATGGGATTATTTTTCTGTGGCAGTTGATGTACCATCTTAATTGTGTTCTGTTTAGTCTGAAAATGGGCCTCCATGTCCCCTGGGGTGCCAATGGCCCCAGAAACACATTTAGTTCTGATGCCATACAAGCCTGGAGCTTTCCCACAGATAATGCATGAAGTGGGACATTACCATAGGGATCCTGTCTGAGTTAAAGGAGTCCATATTTATCATAAGGAAAAAATTGTTTTTCATGCTCACTTGTTTAGTACATAATTCTGAAAAAAATTTTATTCCTAAGAGCTATCATGCCAAAGAAAAATGACCCAGTGATACCTCTCTGTAGCACTAGACTCATGCCTTTTTCTGTTCCTTGTCTTCCAAATAGATCGCTTAGTGGCCCTTGGGTTTGTGCCCTCACACATATTCTGTTTCTGTACAATCTAGAAGTGTGCCGTGTCACTGTGAGTCAGTGTGAAGGCGGAAGGCTTACTTTCCGTGTTCCCATGCAGAGCGCTGAGGGTTCGCAAGAAGATGTCTGGAGAGAAGATGCCTGTGAAGATGATCGGTGACATTCTGACCGCCCAGCTGCCGCATATGCAGCCCTACATCCGCTTCTGCAGCTGTCAGCTCAATGGGGCTGCCCTGATCCAGCAGAAGACGGATGAGGCCCCGGACTTCAAGGAGTTTGTCAAAGTAAGGCTGAGACGAGACCTTGCCGACTGAGTGGCGGACATCGGGCAGCCGGGTGTGTGGGGAGCTAATTCGGAAGTCTGCAGTATATTTCTGCTAAAGGCCAACAGGGACTGAAGTCTTGGTGGAACAACAGAGGGCTGGCCCTAGCTGGCAGGTGTGGCTGTGACCAAAGGGTGGAGAGGAGGGGCCAGCCCTGCACCTGGAGCTTTGATCTGTTTTCTGTGGTGTTATTCGGAAGCAAGTCTAAACCTTCCATTTCATTGGCCAGGCCTAGCAGGGCAGGCAGGTCTCCGGTTTCTGATTCGGTTGAACGTGAGCACCCTCCATTTGCTGGTCGCTTCCCTTCACCAGCAGAGGGAACGGCCAGGAACCCCAGTGGACCCTTTGCTCCTTCCTCAGGTGGTTCTTGATGGGCTCCGTCTCCAGGAAGCCTAGGGGTGTGAGTGTGGGGTGCTAGGACCTCTGTGTCCAGGGATAGCAGGGGTCTGGAGAGCTGTGTGTCCACCAAGAGCCCTTTGGCGGAGGGGGGTAGGCCCCATGCTGCTGGAGGTTCCAGGACCTGGACCTGCTGCCCTGGGACTTGGCCTTGGCCATGGTGGTCCCTGCTGACCATAAGGTCCCCTCAAACAGCCTCACTTCTCCCAAAGGAAAAAAATAGGAAGATAATAAAATAACTTCTGTTAAATAGGTACATTTGGATTGATAGACAACAAAATAATAATAGTAATGACAGTTTATCTTGTTCCCTCATTCATTTGGGGAGCAGGCCACTACCACCTGCCCAGTAGTTGTGTTCATGGAGTAAAAGTGTGGCTTTGGTGGCCACAGCATCACAAATGCTTGTTTTCCCTTTTTCCCCCTGGTGTTTCTTAACATTAAATGCTTTGTTTGCTACGAGGAACAGAGCATTCTCCACAAGTCATTCTAAAGGCATAAACATTGCTAAGAAGTGGCCTAGTGTGGGCTGGAGACTGGGGAGCAGAAGATGGGCTGCCAGGCACCACAGGCCACCTGGGGTTTCAGCCCAGGACCGGGTCCTCCCTGGGCACAGGCAGGATGAGCTCATCACTGGACACACTTGAACTTCAGGGAAATGCTGACGCCACCCAGGGCAGGGGTTTGTTTCCCTCCCCTTATCACCTCTCTTCGCCCCATTTCTGCAGGAGTTTGACATGCCTGTGTCAGCCGCGAAGGATTCCTGGAATAATCATGTCCACGGCTGGGGCAGGGGCAGGTGTGACAGTTCCCTGGGCTTGGGGCCCAGGTCATGGCGGCTGCCCATTTCTACAGCATTAAACCTGGCCAGAGCCTTTGAGAGCTAAGTCACCATATTACCCCTGTGACTTACAGACAAGTTTGGGGTAGAAGGACTCTTGTCCTCCAGTCAAGTTGGCAACTGTTGTGGGAAGAAAGAGACAGGGAGCCTGCAGTCTCCCAGTTTGGACTCCTGACTCCTCCTGTCTCAGTGCTATAGTCCCCACCCTGCCTAGGGCTCCACCCGAAGTAGACAATGAAATCCAGCCCTTCCAGTTATCTCTGGGACTTAAGTGGAATTTTTATTCTGACTCCATAGTCTTGTGACTCTTCTTATTCCTGGAGATGTTGAAGTGTTTCTGCAAATATCCAAAAGAAATATTCTCTGTAAAGCCAGAATCTCATCTCCATAAGTAAGAAACCAGTGTCCATGAAAGGTCCATTGAACGTGGACAACAGGGGTTAACCCTGGTAGCTAAGCCATGTCCACGGGGCTCTCATTCTCCAGCTGGAAAGGGCCTTGTCTTGGACCAGGGTAACTAGTCAGACCCTGCCCTCTCCAGGCTCCCAAGTTGTTGTCCAGATACATGAGATGATGTGATGGGTGGGGAGTCCTAAATAACATCAGCTCTGATGTCACTGACTGGATTTTCAGATTTCTTAAGTACACTTAAAAAAAAAATCTCTTATTTCAGAGATTGGCAATGGATCCTCGATGTAAAGGAATGCCACTCTCTAGTTTCATACTGAAGCCTATGCAGCGGGTAACAAGATACCCACTGATTATTAAAAATGTAAGTACCTGTCTCGCCTTTTCAAGTGGAAGAATGCTTTCTCAGCATTTCAGGAATCCAGGATCATGAGCAAGTTCCCCAGCCCATGTACCTGGCATCTGTTGTGTAGAAATCACATACCAACAGGAATGCTGGAGGCATCTGCTTGGTGACTCTGAAAGAAAAGATGTTTATCGTGAGAAAGCTAATAATACATACCCTTCTGCTGTGCGACCAAATGGCTTCCACCTTGTAAGTCAGAAAATGAAAGCTCATTTCTTGACTTTTTACTTAATACAGGCCTGGTGCCTTTCTGGTTTGATTTTCCTAGCAAGAAAGAGAAATATAACTCCTATCACCCATCTTCAGAAAGCCATTGTGAGATACTCTATGTTAATATTAAAGGATGGTTTTTCTCCTGTGACTTCAGAAAGCCAATACCAAAAGAAAAGAAAAAAATTAGGGTTTCAGTGTCCCCATCTCTGAAATGAGTGAACAGACTTAGACATCCTCTGGGCCTGTGATTATATGACCCCAGGGAGGATAGCCCCCAGGGGGATGTTTTAGATCTTGTTCCTTTTCATGGAGAATTTAGAAACCCAGATAGGGGCACTGGTGTGCTCATGACGCCTGGGCTGCTACTGCCTTTTGGGTCTCTCAGTGGCAGAGTCAGTAAATACATGTATGTATGCATACATACATATTTATATATACATGTATGTGTACACACATATGTTTATATTTATTTCTAGGTCAATTGATGCATATAGTGATGCATATTAAAGCCCATGAGTTCACATTGATACTTCCTTTTTTAATCTAATACCACAGAATTTATTCTAGCCTTCCCCCTTTCTATATATATAACTCCCTTCTGTTTGAGAAGCCTAGCTCTCATTCAATATGTTTACTGATTTGTTCAATGCCCTCATTTGTAACACATCTCCATCTCATGTAAGCCATGTCCTCAGTCCAGCCTTGGTGGCTGCACTCCACCGAATGTACTGTGGCCACCTTGGCTGAGTTAAATAGTTTTGAAAGCAGCTTTCAGTGTACTACTTCCTCTCTTTGAACTTGACAGTTACTATTTAATCAGCCCAATACTCTCTCTCTCTCTCTCTCCTCTTTTTATTCCCTATTCTGTACCTTTCCTACCTGTGACTTTTTTGTTTCATAATTTGGGAAGTTTGTACCTCTTTATCCCCTTCAGCTATTTTGTCCAGCATGCCGCCTTCTTCCCCTATGGCAACCACCAGTCTATTTTCTGTGTTTATGAGTCTATTTCTCTTTAGTTTATTTGTTTGTGTGTTTTATTTTTACATTCCACATATAAGTGAAATCAAATGGTATTTGTCTTTCTCTTTCTGTCTTATTTCACTTGGCATAATACCCTGGAGGTCCATCCATGTTTTCATAAATGGCAAGACTTCATTTTCTTTATGGCTGAATAACATTCCATTATATATATGTAGCATCTCTTCTTTATCAATTTATCTATTGACAGCCACTTAGGTTGTTTCTATATCTTGGCTATTATATATATATATATATATATATATATATATATATATATATATACACCATAATCTCTTTATTCAGTCTCTATATATCTGTTCTATATATTATTCTATATATATATTCAATATATTCCATTCTATTTAGATGGATAGATAAATGGATATATATAATCTCTATATATCCATATATCTAGATAGATATCTAAATATCTATATGTAGAGAAAATGGAATATTATTCAGTCATAAAAAAGAATGAAATCTTGCCATTTGTGACAACATGGACCGACCTCAAGGGCATTATACTAAGTCAAATAATATAGAGAAAAATACCATATGATCTCTCTGATATGTAGAATCTAAAAAAGAAATTTAGAAACTCCAAGCTTGTAGGTAACGAGAACAGATTGGTGGTTGCCAGAGGTGGGGGTGCGAGTGGGGGTGTGTGGCAGAAGAGGGTTAACTACTTTTGTTTTTTGTTTTTTTAGTTTAAATAACTTGAAAAAAAATCAGAAAAAGAAAACTAAAAACAAATGAATTCACACAAGCCAGCTCTGTGGGCTCGCATTCTAGAGCAGTAGTCATCAGCCTTGGCTGCATACTAGAATCACCTGGAAAGTTCTAGAAAATTCCTCTGCTGAGTCCCCAGGGATTCTGATCTGGTCAGGGATAAGGCATCAGGATTTTTCAGGGAGATGCTAATGTAGAGCCAGGATTGGCCCAGAAGTTTCAGTTGCTGCTAGAGATGATTGGTGGACATACAGGACCCAGCATGTGTGTTTTTCTTGAATTGGGTGTTTACTTAGGACTTTAAAACAAAGTATACCTTTGAGAAGAGAATCTGAATTATTTGTATGTGGACAGGGCCTGAGCAGATACACCCTCAACCTGTTCCTAGTACATTCCAAAGGTGCCCGGGGGCCTTTCTTCGTTCTTTATGATGACTGCTTTTAGTGCCCTCACAGACCTTTGAGAATCTGATAGTAATTACACTCATTTATTGAGCACCCTCTAAGGGCCAGATGCTTTGCAAACTGCTTTATGTATCAAATACACTTTATGAAGGGGATGTTATGAGTATTCCATTTTTCATATGAGGAAACAGGCTCAGAATATTTACGTGGCTGGCCCATACTGTGGCTGGTCAATGGTGGAGCAGGGAGTTTAACCCAGAAGGTCTAGCTCCACAGCTGGCACTTTTAACCTCTGGCTTGGAACAGTCTATCCAGAAGAGCACACATTTGCTCAGCTGCACCCCTTTGCATGCTTTTGCAGAGGTGGGCAGACACCTGCTGTGTGCACAGACCCAGGGAATAGACAGTTCTAGGGAGAAATCCGTGCAGGTGCATTATTGCCCTTGCTGCAGCCACTGCCCTCCTCATACCCAAGTATGGATAATGTGGCATCCCCTGCCCCCAAAGGGGACTCTACCAACAAGGAATGGCCATCACGCTCCCTGTCATTGCTGTGGTGGGTGCTCAGAGCTGCAGCTGCTCATGTGGGCACTGTTCAGGAAAGGTGTGTGCCATGCTTTGTCTCCCCTGGGACCTGGCACTCAGGACAGTGAACCCCAGGCTCACACACACTGCCCAAGGTTGTTGTCTTCTGTTCTGTGTAGATCCTAGAAAACACTCCTGAAAACCACCCGGACCACAGTCACTTGAAGCATGCCCTGGAGAAGGCAGAAGAGCTGTGTTCCCAGGTGAACGAAGGGGTGCGGGAGAAGGAGAACTCTGACCGGCTGGAGTGGATCCAAGCCCATGTGCAGTGTGAAGGCCTGTCAGAGGTAGCTGCTTGAGGTGGGGGGACCTGGGCCTCCTCTGGCTGAGCCTCAGCAGCTGGCCTGAAGGAGGATGAGAAAGGCCATGAACCATCCTCTCCAGCCCACTGCGGGCTAATTCTCTCTCCAGCTGCTTCTTTTCTGCTGCTTAATCCATCCATTGAGTTTTTTATTTCAATGATTTTCTTTACCATTTCTAGCAGTTCTATTTATGTTCTCAAATCTGCTGTTTTTTTTCTTGTGTCTTGTTCCTTGCACAAATGGCCATGCTGCTCATTCATTTCCAAGCACATTTTAACATATTACCTGTGTATTTCAAATCAGGTAATTCCAATATCTAAAGTTACGGATCTCACTCTTTTGTTTGTTGTTTCTGCAGGCTTTTACTACACATGCCTGTTTCTCTGTATATACTGCAATTTTTGATTGTGAGCTTAATGTTCTCCAAGAGCTCTTGGATTTTTACCTATGGGATCTTTGAGGTCTCAAGTTGCATTCCCGATGAGAGGAGTGCTACCAGGATGAACTTCAATTAAATGTGGAGGGGTTCTTGGATCACACTAGTGTGTGAATGATGGTGTGAACTTGTGTGAGAGCTGCTCTGTGGTTACAAATTCTCCCGGGCATTTTTTTTCCCCTTCATTTTTACCAGGGTCAAAAATAAGCAAGTCTTTCTGTTCATCTCTGTGCTTGAGTTCACTTGTCTTTCCTCCCCTAGACTCCAGCGTTTTCTGAAGCTCTCATGTTAGGTCCCTCACCTCATGTGGGCCCTGGATACACCACATGTCTCCTGCAGCCCACCTAGCCTTTAAAGTGGATGCTCAAGGTCACCAGATTCAGGAGGGTCTCTCAGAGCAAAAGCCAGCTTTGGGGCCTGTTTACCTTCTGGGGTTTTCATTTTCATTCTGGTTTTGGCCTCTGGAAATTTCTTACTTTTATTTTTTACTCCCTTGCTTGTATGTAAAAGGTACATTTTTATATTTTCCTCGGTTTTAAACATTTTCTGTGGATGAGTCATTTTCTAGATAGTCTACCACATTGCTAGAAAGGGAAGTCTCCCCTCTAGTATTTAATTCTCTTCTTGTCACTTACCTTCCCTTTAGTTTCATTCATTCTTTCTGCCTGTTTTCTCTCTTTTTGGTTCGGTACACACACACACATGCACACGCACACACCATTCACTAGAGTTTACCGGAATGCTCAGGCAGAATGCGTCTCCCTCACCCACTCTCCTGTGGCTTCTTCCTTGTAACGAGCCTCAAAGGCTCTCACTGCCTGAGGAAGTCACCGCCACTGGTTCCTTCTCTGCCCTGCCCCTGCTGTGCTGCAGCATAGGTGTGGGATGAGCAAAATTGTGGGAGAAACCCTGTGGAAACCAAGGTGACAGAAGTGGGCTCCCATTTTGCAGCTTTGTGAGGCTGTGCAGTCCGGGGCCATTCACGGGCTGGCCGGCTGACTCATTCATTCATTCCCTCATCAGCAAGCATTCACTAAGCACCTGCTCATGTACCATTCTCAGTGCTAAACACTAAGGACATGAGAAGCAGTGAGATGTGACCTCCGCCCTCAAAGAGCCTACAGTCCTGCATGAGGTAGAGGGCTTAAACCAATGTTTACAACAAAATGTGAGGACTGATGAGGAAAGACTCAGTGCAAGTGCTGTGGGAACAGGCTGTGCAGAGGAAGGGACAGTTGTGGAGGGACTCAGGGATGCACTGGAGAAGGTGACCCTTGGCTGGGTGTTGAAGGATGAAGATCTCTATCCAGGAAAGAATTCTGGGGAAAGCATTTCTGTGGAGGACACAGCCCAGCAGGGCATTGGTGAGAAGTGGAGGGCGATAGGTGATAAGGCTTTAAAGCAAGGGAAGCCAGGGCGAGGAAGGCCTGTGTGTCATTCAGAGGGGTGTGCACTTGATCCTGACAAAGGTGGGGCTGAACAAAGCCCCAAGTCTGTCAGGCAGAAATGCTGCCATGGCAACGTGCTCTTGGGAAGGCACCTTCCCTAGTCTCACAGCCGCAGTCACGGGAAGAGCATGAGGCCTGGCTTTCCCCTTAAAGCACTAAGAATAAAATTCACTCTGGTCGTTTGGGTTTTGGGGCTTTTGGGCCTTCTTTGAAAGAGAGAGCTGTCCTTCCTTACGATCAGCCTTTCCTCACTTTTGCACAGTGGCTTTCCTTTTGTCTGTACGGTGTTTGTCATCATGGAAAGGGGCATTTTGGCTTCTGTCTCCTGGCCCAGTCCTGGACACACACCAGTGGTTAAGTTTCAAATAAATGCTGCCTTTAGCATTCTTGTCTTAAGACAGAGACATGTACAGACTGTTTCCAACTCATATATATTCAGTGTTAGCCTGGCCAGTTGGAGGCCCCAGACTTTGAGTATGAATAGATGGACTAGATGGACATCCCCTGTATGCAATCCAAGTTGCCTGCTCTGGATTCATTATGTGTCCCCAAGTGGCTTGAACTCTCTCAGCAAGCGAAAAGGGCTAGATTGGTCCCGAGGCTCCTGTTCAGAGTACAGAGGGGTGGAGAATACCCTTTGAAGGCTCCCGCTGGGGTATCGACTTGAGTCTTTTGGGCTCCCTCAGAAGCTTGGTGGGACACCAGAGGCCCTCCTTCCTCCTTGGGCCTGAGAGCGAGGTGGAGTGGCCACTCTTCCTTGATGCCTGTAGGCCTCCAGTCACAGAGGCACTGCTGATCCTTTCCCCCACACTGGAGGCCGATGGGTGGCCACCAGCCTCTCTTGGGGGACACGTGCTGTGAACCACATCATGTCTTCACAGAACGTCTCCTTGGGGAAATCTGTAGGGTCTGTAGCACTGAGAGAGCCTCGGCCTTAAAGGCTTCTGGATGGGCATCCCCTTGGGGCCTGAGTGCTGCAGCTGGGACGGTGAGGGTCTGACACCTGCCTGGATCACAGCACTGCCTGGGCACAGCTGCAGGCAGCCCCTCCCTCAGCCCCTACCCCTGCTGTCAAAACAGGGGGTCTTAGTGGGGTCGTGTTTGCCTCAGTCTCCCTCTTCTCCTTTTGAACCTGCTCACCTGAGATGATAGAGCTGCCTCCAAGGTTTGAGAAGTGGCAGGGGGAGAGCCACCCCGTCACATCTTCAGGACGTGAGCCTGGTGAGATTTAATGACACCAGTGCGGTGTCCGTTCTGTTGGGCTTTGACGTGTCTCTCAGCACTGCCAAGGTCTGCAGTCACCCGTGTGCCAGGGGCCTAGCTCCACCTTGGAAAGTGGCGGGCAGCCTGGGGGAACTGGGCAGAGTGGCTGAGGCTTTCCAGGAGTGCAGGCACCCGTGTGAGCCCCTGTGGAGGCACCCTTGGAGCAGTCCATGCGCCCTCTGGCGACCACCCTGCACACAGCACACACTCATGGAGGTGGGAGAGGGCTGGGCATTTTCTTCCTGCCGCCCAGTTTTCCCAATAAATTAAAGGGAGAAGGGACCCGGTGACCCTGTGACGCTAGCAGACCCCTAAGGAAAAGCATTAAGAATTTTAATCAAGATGGCTCTGGGCCCTAGGAGTCCCCCTGCGGCTGACTTTGACTTCATGGCTCTGAAAAGCACCACCTCATGTGCTCAAAGCCATCCTGGACTAGAGCCTGAGATGCGGGCCCTCTGGGGCCCAGCCTCAGGTTCTCATGGAGCCCATCTGTCAGATGCAGAACAACCAAAATCAGAAAATTACTTCAGTTCATCGTGTCTTCTTTGGGTTTTGTTTTCCTTTCTCAGCAACTTGTGTTCAATTCAGTGACCAATTGCTTGGGGCCACGCAAGTTTCTGCACAGTGGGAAACTCTACAAGGCCAAGAGCAACAAGGAGCTGTATGGCTTCCTCTTCAATGACTTCCTCCTGCTCACCCAAACTGTAAAGCCCTTGGGCTCTTCTGGTACCGACAAAGTCTTCAGCCCCAAGTCTAACCTGCAGTATAAAATGTACAAAACTGTAAGTCTGACTCCAGATTGCAGTTTCAGGGTTGATGTTTGGGGGAGAGGTTTCCAAAAGGAGTTCATGTACTAGCAGGGTTTGGGGGCCGTGATGTAGAGAAGGCGAAGAGGGAGAGCCAGGGCATAGTGGGACCGCAGTGGTGTGGTGTTGGGGCTATGGAAAAAGGAGCAAGGCTCAGATCGATTGATGGAACATCTATTAGCTGCCCAAGGGCTGCTGCTGTGGGTACCCCAGACATGGCGGAGGCACACCCTGCCCTGGCTGGGCTCACGGTCCACTGAGCAGATGAGGCAGGCATGGGAAAGATTGAGACCAGAGCTCATTTGCCCACCTTCCAAACAGTCCCAAATCCCCCTCCAAACTTCTCAGAATACCTTGAAACATCTGTGCCCCTCACCTTTCTGGCAAAAGCCAAGCTAAACAGTCCATGTGTGGAGAATTTCTCTAAGCTGTTTATTTGGTCTGCTCCTATGTACATGGCGGTTTTTGTGAGTCTTTGTGTCACAGAGATTGTTTTCCTAAATGGTCCATGTGGGAGTGTTTTTACAGAAGAATTTTCTCTGGAGCAACAGTTTTCCTTATTCTGGGAAAACGAACAATGTCCTTATGTAGATTGTCATTAGCAACTCTGTATGAAATTCTTTGGAGGGCATTGCTTGGGAGTAAAGTTGGTGGAGATGGTTTGCTGACAAGGATCTGCTACTCAAAAAGCAGATGAGTCACTTCTCCTAAAGGACTCAAAAAATACCTGCCAAATGGAGGGAGGATATCCATATTTATAATTTGCGGTATATGAAAGTTAATATTAACCCAAAACTGTTATTCTGGTAGCATTTACTGGAACACATGCACACATATACCTTCAGCCTCAGGCTGGTTTACTGCAGAATGCACACACACACACACACACACACACACACACACACACACACACTTTAGTTTACTGCAATATGTGTCCACAAGCAGGCATACACACTCATAGTTTGCTGGAACTTACAGACACCCATTCTGGTTTTATAATGCCTGTACATTCTTTTTCAGCCTATTTTCCTAAATGAGGTTCTAGTAAAATTACCCACTGACCCTTCTGGGGATGAACCCATTTTCCACATTTCCCACATCGACCGAGTCTACACCCTCCGAGCAGAAAGCATAAATGAAAGGTAAGACCTGCCACCTCCTTGGCACTGGGCACCCAGGTTCCACCAGGTGCAGGATGTTTAATTAATCAGAAGGTCGCAGCAGTCCCTGAGTTGCAATACCATAACCTCTGGCTGGAGAGGGTCGGGGGAAGTGTTAATACTTTTTTCCAGAGCCTCTCAGAAGTTTGATATCTGGCATGAATTTTTCAAAATAAGATGCATTGAAATACATTTTGCTTGATAATTTTTTAAAAGAAATTTCAGCATTCTTTGAGATAAATGGAGCATCTCAGGTTTCCCAAGGTTTCCTCAGGTAGCAGAAACCAATAGGACAGTGATTTGGGGATTAACAGGACCACCCAGACCTGATCCCCTCCTCAACTGTCTCCCTGGGGCAAACATTCTGGCTCCTAGAGCTGCGGGGGTTCTGTTTCGATCATGTCTTCAAGATTCTGCCCCAAAGCCAAATGAAATCGATCACTTTCTGAAGGGTGAACTTTGACACCAGGCCAACAACATTCCAAAGAGCATTTGTGTCAAGCAAGAAAACTGGCCAATGTTATAGCCTGTGTGGTTCTCTGAAAAGTGAAGATGAAAACATTACGCCCAACTGCTCCCCGGGGTGTGTTTGCTTTTTTGTGTAATGTGGTTCCCTATCTGGGAAATGGTTTGTGTTCTTCCCATGGATGATTTAGTAAGACAGACCCTTCTGGCCTTGCTTGGTATAAGGAAAATATGTGATGCTTTTCAGTAAGACAGGAAGAGGAGTTACGTGCTATCTATTGGCACACATATCAGCATTTATCATAGATTTTCTTGCATGGGGACACCAGTGTAGGTCTTGAGTACATCAACAAAAGTGTCGCTCATGCCTTTCTTATTAATGGTAGGAATAATTGTTAGCAGTATGTGACATAAAACCAGACTTGCTTTCCCAAGTCTTGGTTGTTAAAATCAAATCGAAGCCAAAAGAGTACCAGAAACTGAATTGGAACAGACCTGACACCTTTTCCCTGAGTTCTGTTTGGCACCTTTCTGTCTTTTCCTTTCCCAGGACGGCCTGGGTGCAGAAAATCAAAGCTGCTTCTGAACTCTACATAGAGACTGAGAAAAAGAAGCGGGAGAAGGCATACCTGGGTAATGCGCTGCTCGGCGGCGTAGACCGTGTCTCCTGCACAGCTGGGGCACAGGGCCACGTGGTTGGGTCTTGAATCCTTAGAGCTGGACGATGGGCCTGGAGGTAGAGGAGAGGCCTGAGATGGGATGCAGCTGTGAAGAGGTCAGCGAGCAGAGTACAGGAGGAGGGTGGCAGACAAATTCCAGGAGCAAGGAAACCAGAGTTTAAGGAGAAGAGGGGGCTGCCCGCACACAAGTGGATCATGAGGCAAACAGGGATGGGAATGGTGTCAAATCAAAGCAAAGCACATTGTGTTGATTTCCTGCCTCTACAGTCCGTTCCCAAAGGGCAACAGGCATTGGAAGGCTGATGGTGAACATTGTCGAGGGCATCGAGCTGAAACCCTGTCGCTCACATGGTAAGGACGGGGAGGCGCCCTGGCCCCCGATAGCATGGGAGCCTTTCCTGCATTCTCCCCACCCAGCTTTACGTTAGATGTGCTATCTACATCATCCTAAATTTCCTTCCAGAATTGGTGTTTCTAGCATTCTTTAAAATCCTAGAGTTAAAAAAAAAAAATCTTTTCCACCATTTTGCTTTCCAGAGGTACCTGAGTGGCTGCCTTTCACAGTAGATGTGACTCAGTGTAAGCCATAAGCAAAGAAACAGGGAAGGCCCAGTTTTGATGCCTGCTAATTTATTTGTTTAGGCATTATGAGTATGTTGAAGTATCATAGTCTATGACGCTAAATTGTGGGAGTTCTCACCTGAATTTTCCATTTTATGCCACTTACCAAGCGTGGCAATGGGGGGATGAAAATAAGGGGTGCAGAGGGAAAGTGCGTCTCCCTGTGGCTAGGACCCCACCATGCTGTGCCTGGAAGAGCCTGCAGCCAGGTGGGAGTCGAGCAGGCTCTGTTACTCCACAGGAAAGAGTAACCCATACTGTGAGGTGACCATGGGCTCCCAGTGTCACATCACCAAGACGATCCAGGACACTCTGAATCCCAAGTGGAATTCCAACTGTCAGTTCTTCATCAAAGACTTGGAGCAGGAGGTCCTTTGCATCACTGTGTTCGAGAGGGACCAGTTCTCTCCAGATGGTGAGTAGCTAGTAGCTCCCCGAGTTGCTCTTCCTCCTTCCCTGTCACTTGGCTTTCATGGGTAAATGTTTTCTACCTGGGAACTTGGTGCCCAGAAGTCCTTGTGCTTCCTTCTGGAGAGATGAGGTTGGCACAAAACTCATCCTGCCCTAGAAAGAGCTCTTCAGGGATGCTGGGGCATCTCGGAGAAGGTGGCTGAAGCATGCTTGGTCTGCAGCGGTGCAGTTGCCCTAGAGCAAGACCATGGTAATCACGCTTCCCCAAGGCAGGTGCGAAGGGACTCTCCCAAAGCCTCAGCCCAGGCCTTCCGTCCTTGGCCAAAAGCCATGGTGATAATGGATTCAAGTAATCAGTTGAGCAAGAATGTGAGTCCACAACAGGTGTGGCAGAATCCATTGGTGCCCTTTGGGTGGCTTTTCTGGTTAATTAAAGGGATGAAATTGTATTAGATTCCTCATCCCCTCAACCAGCTTTCCGTTTCTGCTTTGAGCCTGGAAAAGAATGGGTCTGGCCAGTGATTTCAAGAAACTGTCTCTTCCTCACCCCAATAAGAATGAGAGAGTAAATTTAAAGATAATGGCCTCAACTTAATTGTATTCAGAGGAGCATAATTAAGTGCTAGGAGTGAGTGTCTAATGTTAGGCTGACATTGATCTGTACAAGGCTGACATTATCCTGTGTGGGTTTTGTCTTTTAGTACTTTCTTTCCCTAAAAATTATGTTGGTTTCAGGTATGAAACACAGTGATTTGACAATTATAGACATTACTGAATGCACACCACAGAAAGTGTCTTTTGGTACTTTTATATGAATGGCCCCATTGAGCCTTAGGTACTATTGGTTATTGACCAAAGACAATGTTAGAGCGTGGCCAGAACAACCTGACTGTCATGTCTGGGTTCTTAACCACTGTGCTTCATTGTCAGTTTTTATTCTGATAAGAGAAGGTTTGAGGATGGATTGCTTTTCTTAAATTGGGAAATATCACGACACAGCGACAAGTCCACTAGGGTATGCATGGAAAATCCTAGCATTGTTCTCACATCAGAGATTATTTCCATGAAATGCACATGGGGCAAAACAAACCTGTATCTGTCCACAAGAAAATAATCCCCAAGTTTTGAATGAGAACTCTGAAAGGAGGCTGTCTGCTGTGTAGGAGTGCCTGGGTCATAGTACATTCCAGTAAGTAACTGTTGAATGAATAAATGGAGATCATGGTCTGGAGGCCCATTGAACACCGTGGTGTGTGTACATAACATTGAAAAAATTTTCAAACATGTTCATGTCCATTCTCAGACTGACACTCCATTGTTGATAAAACATAGTGTTGAGGTGGTTGTGGGAGCGTTGCTGGAAGCACGTGGCTCCCGTGCTGTCACCTCCTGTCTGCCCTCACATTTGCTCTCTGGCACATGCATAAGGGCAGTAGAAGGGCCAGCCCTAGCTCACCAGCCTCGACTTTTCTGAAAGGGATGTGACATTGCAAAGCGTGCTTCTGTGACAACCCCTGGGAGAAATTCTGTCCAATTTTTGTCCCAGAAATAGTTGTCTTTGTTGGGTGATTTTAAATTTCCCTTGCATTGCAAATTGTGCAGCTGAAATGACATCTGGTTTTGCATCCCAGGTAGCCGATAGCCTTTTGCAGGTCCCCAGGTGTGGGGAAGTCATGGCCGGAGATTTTAGCTCCTTCCAGACTATCCTTTGTCCCCACCCCAGCATCCTTTCCTTTTCACTCCACTTAAAAATTTTGCCCTGTCTTTGCAGTTCATGGATTCCTACAAACTGAGCCAACTCCCTTTTGGAGAAAGGGAGAGTATAACGTTTCACTGGGGAATTCCCAGTATGCCAAATCCATGCCTCAAGGAGAAGGAATTCTCTCTCTGAGCAGGGTCTGTTTGTTCTCCTTTCAGATTTTTTGGGTCGGACAGAGATCCGTGTGGCTGACATCAAGAAGGACCAGGGTTCCAAGGGTCCAGTTACAAAGTGTCTCCTGCTGCATGAAGTTCCCACGGGCGAGATTGTGGTCCGCTTGGACCTGCAGTTGTTCGATGAGCCATAAGGAGTGGGCTCAGGGCAGCTTGGCCGAGTTCCAGCCTGAGGCAGCAGATGCTGTCTGCAAAGGGTGTTGCTGAAGAGCATCGATGGGTGTCCAGCCCCAGGGCAATGGGACAGTGCGGACAGGCCCCTCAAAGCTTCCAGGAATGATTCTTGACAATCCTTCTCCTAAACAATTTCCCATTTTATGAAAACAAACAAACAAATGAACCGAGTTTTCCTTTGTCCTCACTATGGGTCTCACCACGGCTTCTGTGGTCTTCTAGCCCTGGAGCCCCCAGCTACATTTGGCTGGGAATCTAGGCCATCTCTGGGCTTGAGGCATGGGTCTGGGTACTACTGTAAACTAATGCAATGTCTGTAGCTTTGGAGACCTCATGTAAGCCACCTATTTCTTAGTCCACCAGCCCCCAAGTAGTTCCCTTGACCTATGATGGCTAGTCCTTGGTGTGTTTAGAGATAATTACGAAGGTCCTGTCATTGCTTTAGAATCTCATCCCCCTGCCGGGACCTTATTTGGAATGCTGCCCTGCATCTGATCACTTGGGTAGATGATCTCCTGATCAGGTACTGAGCTGGCTCTTTGAGGAGCTGGTCCATGGAAGATTCCAGCAAGTAGACTGATAGCGTCCACCAGGTCTTTAATTGATAGATGTCGGTGAAAACTATCACTGGCTGCTAATAGCTGATTCAGTTCCGATTTCCACCATGCTTGGAAGATAATGAAGGAAGCTCTTCATCCACAAAGTTATATTCTGTTGGATTAGATCACCAAGGGTCACCGGAAAGGCTACTGTACAATGTCACTGGGTCCTGGTTGCCAGCCCGGTTGGAAAATTCTCTTTTGGCTTGAAGGTCCTGTGATGCTTCATGACAAGAGTAGTTGCTGGTGACCACCTCTCAGCCTATTCTTGCTTGAATGTGTTGGATCTTGATTGTCAGGGGAAATTTCAGCAGCTGTTATTGGTATGTTCCCAAAAAAGGCATCCCTCGGTGTGAAAAGGAAGAGTGATGATCCAGAAGCAGGGTGGAAGGGTGTGAAGGGCCTCCATGCTGTGGGGGTGGGCCTGGGCGCATGCAAGTCCGCCAAGCCCAGGGAAGAAGAATCCTTCCCATGTTCCTCCACACACAGCCCACCTCTCTGCGGCGGAAACACGTTACTGTTGCCAGAGTCAGGAGTGTATGACCACGTGCCAACCTGTTCGGTTTGAGTTCTTTGATTTTTTTCCTTAAATGCCAGGAGATAGGCTGGTTAACCAGATGATAACTTGATTTGCTAATGAAAAGTGTGGGTCGGATTTTGTTCGCATGTTGAGTCCTTTGCATGTTCTCTTGGTCCCGGAGCCCAGCTTTCCTGTGTTAGAGGGTTCTCTTCTATTGTAGGTCCTCAGAATCGAATTAGGGTTGTAGGAGCACTTTAAAAATGGTAGTGTCAGCATAGTGGCCGAGCACCTACTTTGCTGGGAACGGAATGCATAGTGTCATAATTTTCCTTAAGAGCCTTGTCATATTTCAAGTGATTTTAAAACTGTGTGTGTTAGAAAGGGCAACAAAGTTTACATTTCATACTTTTAAGAATCACTTTATTATTTATTTATTGAAGATAGTGTAGAATTTTGTATCAAGAACAACAGACGTAAGTATTTTTTGAAACAAGCAGATACACTGTTTAGTTAGAAACTTTCACCTGAACACTGGTATAGACCAAGTTTAGCTTCAGGCACGCTTTTGTTTACCACTTCCCAGCAGAGAACATGGTTAAAACCCTTTAAGTTTATATTTTTTGATGTTGTTACAGAACTGTTTGAAATTATCTATAAATAGACATACAACTCATGCTTTCCTATTTCTAGAACCAATACAGTTTGTTCAGTGTGTTTATGAAGGACATGATACTATAGCAGAAAAAAGAGTACTAGGTATGTAAATGGAATGTCACTATTCCAGTCCCTTTCTCTTCCTGCTCCTTTTCCTTTGTTGGCCATCTTTGTGTTTTCATGTTGGGCATTGCCATCATGCAAGACCCTTTTAGGTCCCCCAAGCCCCCCACTCAAGAGTCCCATTGTCAGAATTAATGTATTGTGAAGAAGCAATACAAGAGTCTTTTCTCCTAAGTGACTCTATTGAGCGCCCCTGGGCTGCTCCTCCTCCAGGGACTCGGTTCTGGACTAGTGTCCTTGGACTCACTGGTGGGATTTGAAATGGGATCAGTTGTACTTAGGGGTGAGCCAGCTGGCCCTCAGATGCTTCTGTGATTCATGATGCACGTCGGGGGACAGAGCCTGGGGCCTCAAAGTCCTTGACCTCTGTTCCTTCGCTTCCACCTTTATGGCTGCCTGCATCAGGGTCATAGAGCTGAACCGTCCCTTTCCGATGGGCAGTCCATCTCCTAGCTCTTGGCTTCCTAAATGCAGGGCTTCTCTAGGTCACTGCATCTGGGCACCCTGATCCCAGCTGTGTGGATGCTCCTGCAGGCTTCCCTTCTCTGAGCCACACTGACCTCCTCTGGCCCAGCAAGGGGCTCTTCTGTCCACAGAGCTCAGGTCAGGATCCTCGGGCTGCGGCTTCCTCAGAGACCAGCTGCCCTAAAGGGACGATCCATATCCCGGTCCTTCTGGGGCAGGGGCTCTCTGGCAGACATTGTCTCCCCCTGGCAGGCAGGGAGGCAGACACCATTATCTCCTGGAACCTGGAGGGTGTTCATTCAGATCCAAGGCTCACCTGACATAGGAAGAAGGACCTTTCTAGGCTAGGGTCATTGGGAAACTTTGAGAAACGGGGATTAGACCTCCTTGTTTGACAGCCCTCTGCCCTTTGTCCCTGTCCTCAGATGGCAGAAGAGAGAACTGTGCTCCAAGAACATTAACGTTAAAAGGAACATTTTTTCTTTGCCTTCTGAACAACTTAAGCATGATTTAAATATATGAAAGTAAATCATGTCATCTGTCTGAGCAGCACAGAGTTTAGCTGGAAAAAAAAAATCCCATCCAAAAATGGTAAATTGATCACTTGCATTGTGTCCTGTCTAGGCGACCTGGAACCCAATGCCGGGTGTCCTCCTGGGTGGGAGCGAGGTCAAGGGATTAGGTGCTGGAGCCACCAGGGAAGGACAGTTCCGTGTCTGCTGCGTAAGGCGGGGCAGGTCGGCAGTCTCTCTGGGAGCTGGCCTGTCAAGCATAAAGGCGCTGCCCATTCAGAGCGGGAGCATTCTAGAATCCCATGGAGCTGGAGAACATGGAGGGTTGGATCAGGTGCTTCCGGTTTTATTTGAAAGGTGGTGATCTTGGAGTATATTTTAGAGTTTGCTCATCCTTTGTGTGAGGAGAAAATACTTCTCTACTCCAAATTGCTGTTTCCTAGTTGTTTGGTGTTTTGGACTCATAAGAAGAAAATCTGTGTGTGTAACACTTTTAAGAGTTTCCACTGGAAAGAGCAAGTAGGTTATTTCCATTCCTTTAGACTCTCTTCTCTGGTGCGCTTGGAGTTACCATTGTAGCAGTGAGCACTTTGAAATGGACACATGCATACTTGACAGTAGCAGGGTCACTTCAGACTCGAGGAGTGTGAGATTAGCAATGGGTCTGCTTGCTCCAGATACACTTGCTTTGCACAGTTAGAGCCTCCTGTGCCACAGAGGGGGTGAAGAAGACAGGTGAGCCTGGATGTTTTGCTATGCTTTTGGGAATAGGAGCCTCAGCTTCTACGAGGCAGAGCGTAATCAGGAACACCAGAAACCAGCGACCTGGTGAAGCCCTCAGATGCTGTGGTCTGAGCCGCCCTAAGAGGATTTTGGTATAAGTGACACCTCCTTCTCCTTGTGCCCTAGGGTGCCGAAATGCCTGCAGGGCACCCCCTACTTCTGGGGATGGCCCAGTTCTGTGGCCAAGACTCACCTGGCAGGGCGCTGAGCCATGTTTTATGGGGCCCACTTAGTATCGTGTAAGTAGAGTTGGCATGTTTACTGTACTTGGAAAGCAGCCGTTTGAGCTAGAGGACAGGAATGTTCTAGAACTACCGTTTCCTCACTTCATTGTATCAGATCCAGGATATGCTTGTAGGTCATTAGGCTCTACTATGGTACATAACCTGATATCTTCAGGAACCAGAATCTATTCCTGGTAAGCATGGAAAACTCATTCCACATGGAGGATAGAACACATCTAACAGGTCTCTATCTTGGGAGCATTAAAACCCAGATGCCAATACATTGGAAAGTCTTGTCTCTGGGTTATGATCTCTCAGTAACATGACTCGACAGTGCCAATAGCGCACTGTTTTTACAGGACGACCCCATCCTGGGCCACGTCACCTTCCCAGGGCCTGGGAGGCAGCAAGAAGGGGGCCTGTCCCTGTGGTTTTCATGCCTCACTGTAGATCTCATTTGAAGTCATTTAAATGACACCCAACGTGTGCAAAAACTCATTGCCACCTCCAAATAATTGTGTTAGTGACTTGCAGATCAGTTCCTGATGTAAACGAAGGAACCCTCTTTGCTCTGGCCTTGGGGAACCAGATTAACACCCACATAATAGAGTACATTTTTCAACACTATGTGTGGTTGTCATATTTCAGGGTAAATTTGCCCCTCCTGTATGTCAGGGTGTTTTGTGAGTTGTTTTTAATAGGATTCTGTTCTACTTTCTATACCAGCCTATATTGTTAATATCTGAATAGTGTGAATATTTTCATATTCAAAGCCCACCAAGTAAAACTGTGTTCAGAAGTGGGCTTATTTGGTCAGCCTTGAAAAAAATTGAGTGTTTCTCTGATATTTACAGAGAATTAAGCAGTAACCAGGGTTTCATTTTCTGCAGTGGTAGGAATACATATTTTTCTTCTAGGAATACTGTTTTTGTACTTTTATCATTTAAAAGAAAAATATTCCTGTGCGGCTGTGTTTCTGAAACGCTGTTCTTTTGCATTTCTCCTGTTATATACATACTCCAATCCTTGATTTCTCTCCTAAGTACAATGGTGGGGGCTGGGGCAAACAGGGTGATGCAGGAACCCCAGAAAGGGGGTGGCTTTGCAGCATGTGGTTAAGGGGCTAGCAGTTACCTTTCTATGTATTGTCACCACCAAGGAACGTTCTCCCAGCCGGAAACTGGCAGGTGCCACTGGTGGATCACTGGCTGCTGGCTCCACCCACTGCAGCTTCCGGACATTGCTCTTGAGTAAATTACAGGACAAGCAGGCGGTCTGAGTCAGAGGCTGGAGAGGGAAGAAGTTACCGGCAGGCATGGGGTTGGCCCTCAGCACGCCTGGGTGCCTAGTGACACTTTGCCTTTCCCTGCTGCTACGATTGGGGCCGTACTGGGTCGTTAGCTTTCCATCTTTCTGCATCTGCTCTGGTGAAATCTCCCCATATTCACCACGCCAGGGGCCTCGGGTCTAAGTTGCTGTGCCCCACTGCTGGGCCGACCTCGGGGCAGGCCAGCCCAAGGAGGCACCCTCTCCCCAGCGAGGGTTCTAGAAGTCAGGTCCCCTCCCCTGGGATGGGATAACAGAGCCTCTGCTCGGAGACTATGACTTCTGGATTTCTGATGGAAAGAACAAGCGGGAAGATGCAGCACATTTTGTGGTGTGCGCATGCGCGGGTGCATCGGTGCAGTGAATGCGTAGGTGGATGGAACAGGGACGCAGGTCTGACCTCCCACAGTCACACCAGGACCCTCTACAAAATGAAAATTCAAGACCCTTTGTTCAAAAGTATAAAGAATTTCGAGATGGTGACAGCAGAGAATTAAACCAATCTCGGGCCTTCTCAGCCCAGCGTCTCAGCCCCACGAAGAGGTCCCTGCGCACGCGCTCTTTTCAGTTGGCTCTTGAAACGGTGGGGCCGTTTTTGTAAAGCCTCCCTGGGCAATTTGAGGTGAGCGGAGCTACCACACTTTTCAGAATGTCTGCTTTTATTTTATAAAAGCAGGGATGGTCTGGACTAATCAGAGGGTATAAGACCTAAGCCCCTAGTTGACAGATGTGTCCCTGGGCGGAGAGGGAGCCACCTCCCAGTCTCCTGGCCGCAGTCTGGGGTGTGCCCCGAGGTGTCAAGAGGCCTGGGTACTTTTACTACTACTTAATCCACTGATTTGAAATAAAGCTTCCTTTTGGTCTTTAGTCAGCCAGGGAGGCTTTTCTCCCCTTTCCTGGGAGGACAGAGAGGCTTTTCCAGCCTATGTTCTCAAAAAATGACCATCAGGGGAACAGTAAGGAGAAGCAGGAAGGGTGGGGGACATGCTCATGCCCCTGCCCCAGGGCTCCATCCCCACTCGCTAGAGAGAGAGAGTGAGGACCCAGCTGCTTCCCTGCCTGGGCGGGCCAAGTGGCCCACAGGTATCTGGGGACGCCTGCTTCTGAGAGGCAGCGACTTCCCAGCTGGGCTCTCCACATAGGATCTCATCTATGGCTTTTGAGTGGGTCACGTCAGGAGAGAGGAGAGAAGCCACTGTGCGAGCGTGAGTAGCCTCAGGTCTGGAAGACCGCCGCTCCCAGCGGCAGAGGACCGGGGAGTGGATGGTCTTGCTCGGCCTTTGCTGTTTGCTCTTGCGAGCTTTCCTTGCGCTGGGCCGGACACTCCAAATCCTTTGCATTTCTGCTTGCTCTTTGCAAATCAATGTCATTTCTAAACACAGAGCAATAATCCTTTCTATGGTTCCTGACTCTGTCTGGGATTATAAAAGTTGACAGGTAAAATGTCAACTGAAAGTTGAACAGGAATTGTAAATTCACCTTGTGTGGATTTGGCTGCATCACTTTGGATGGGATAGTGAATTAGAGCTTTGCTTCTATGAGTAACACAATCTTCCAAACTACTGAAAGTTCAGAAAGTGTATTCTAGAGGCACTCTGTATTAGTTTTCATGAATGAACATTTTACAAATTAACATCCTTAAAAAATGTCATCTACTAAATAATCACTGTCAGAAAGTAGATAGGTAAAGATCTTTGGTAATGATATTTATTTTTACACATGCATTTAAAACCTACATTGCCAATAGCCCAAGTGTCTTTGAACTGTGAAACCAGCTTCAGATCTTGTCTGTGGAAGCCCAGAAAGCTGAAGTCCTTATCCCTGCGGCCCCCTTCTGCCTTCCCCTTCATAGCCCTACATAGGTAGAGAAGTTGGCAATCATATACTTCATGCTGTATTGCCTTAGCTACATTAGCTTTGTACCCTCACACCTATAGGTGGTCAACATATGTGTAAATACATGTATATAGATGAGAAATCAGCAACAAGATGTCTGTGTATGATAATCAGCTCTCAGCTTCCCGTTGACTGCATTTTATGCAGTTTCCAGCTAAGAAAAATGCAGACTCCCGTGACATCAAGTGAAAAAGTTGTGCTCTTTAAGTGGTTTGTCATGAAATCTCTGCTATGTGTTTATAGGAATGTCCATGACTAAATGTATATATGGTATGTAAGAGGCGATGCTGTTAAATGTTGCATAAACTAACAGATCCTGTAGCCAAAAATATTTAACTTGTTGTTGTAAAATGTGATTTGTCATTGAGAGATTATTTTTATGTATGTATATGAGAGTATTTTAGGAATCTAATTTAAGTGCATAAAATTATGGAAATAATTAAAAACCTATTCCAGGAGTAGAAAATGCTTAATCAGATTACTTGGATTCAACCCAACTAAATTTCTCATATTAAAAAGAAAATCCAAGTTGTATATGTTAGAAATTCAAAGAAGTCATTTTTGGGGCAGAGAATGTGATGGATATAAATGGAATGGGTGGTGGAATGATAAAATGAAGGGTCCTCTAGCCATGACCTTGGGTGATAGGCCAGTGTTTCATTAAAAACTGATTTAAGCAGGTAACATATACTGGAGGGTGGTTGTGTCAGAAGGACAGGAGGATGGAGAGCCTGTTTCCCATCAGATCCATGTGCCATAGAAGCTTCCATGGGTTCTGGTGAATTGGTCAGGAAGCTGGGGCTGACCCAGCCATCCTAATAGAGAGTTATAAGGTAGGAGGGAGGCCACCCCTGACTTCTAGGCCACCCTCTGCAGGTCTCTTTCTGGATAGATGGGGCATATCCTTTTGGTGTTTGCATTTTCAGTGACATTTCCTGGGCACCATCACCATCCTCACCTGTAGCACAGCTGGGTGGGTTGAAGAATCAAGTGTGGGTTTCTGGACACACTAAGCAGGCAGCACTTAGCAGCTTCTTAGAAGAGGAGGGTTCCTCCTCTTCCCCTTCCCAGAAAAGGGTCAGAAGTCCAGGCTGCTTCTAGAGCACAGACTTTGTATGCTTTGCCACCAGAAATGCCCCTGCAGGCCACCTCTGGAGGGACAGAATGCAAAAATCCCATGAAACTCAAAGTCTAAACTCATGAGAGAGGCATTTGGAAGCCATTTCAAGATATGGCAACCCTGGGGAATCCATCCTCCTTTAACAGGCTGGAAATGACACAACAGAGAAAAGAGCCAGTTCCTGGTGGGACTGAGGGCCTTGCATATGGATCAGTGTGTGTGGAAGGTTTAGGGCCCATGTGGAAAGTTTGAAAGGACAAGAGGGGAGTGTGAGCGTTAGGTTTTCAACATTTTTTTCAACAAGCTGTGTGCTTCTTGATGCTGCTAGCCAACAGTCCAGGTCCCTTTCTGATAGGACTGAAATTATGAATACCATAGCCCACGTGACTTCCTGGGCCTCAGGGGTATGGAAGCAGTGATTTCTGGAGGCTTCCTGGAATCTGTTGAGTCACACAAGTCATCTGCAAATCACCTTGAGGAACTGTCCATGTAGATGTAACTGACTTTATTCCCCAAGATGGAGCCATTTCGAGAGCTTGTTCAAACTTCGCTTTGGGAAGGCAACATTTGAGGCCGGCCACAGATGAGCTCTGGCCCAGCCCCCCAGTAGAGGTCCT
The DNA here is from genome assembly GCA_032199065.1 of Smutsia gigantea. Classification (NCBI taxonomy): domain Eukaryota; kingdom Metazoa; phylum Chordata; class Mammalia; order Pholidota; family Manidae; genus Smutsia; species Smutsia gigantea. Next base: position 93,840 of record JAVSCE010009593.1, read on the forward strand.
GAGCCTTCTTTCTTGGCACCATGCCCTCTTGGCTGCGGTCGCAATAGAGCTGTGAGTAGGAACAAGTCAGCAAGTCACCTGCCCTGGTTGTTCCAGAAAGGTTTGGGGACAAGAAAAGCCAGCACGGGGCTCCAGCCCAGTCATGTTTGCAAGCCACCCCAGTTAGCCTTTACTTGTTAGCAGAAGAATAAATGATCTATGACCCCGACATGAGTCCCTTGTGTTTTCAGTGACAAATGGGTCACAGCGCTGGTAGCATATCGCTCCCCTCACAGCCCTGCCCGGGGGTGGGACTAAGGCACCGCTCCATGGATGTCCTGTTGACTGTAATATACTTCTGTTGCCAAATAATGGTACTGTTTAATTTTCTGTAAAAGGGAGACTATATTGTCTGGTATGTAATGTCCATGGAGTCCTAAAAATTACTAGGCACTATTATAAATTGTAGAACCATGTATTTGTCTGTTTGATGAAGCAGGGCCAAAACATTAGGTTTCTTTTTTTTTTGTTTAAAAGAAGCTGAGGCTACTTTGGCTCTTTGATTGTTCCTTGGGCACCTTATGATGTATGAAATGTTAAATTTTACCGATTCAGATTATGGTAACTGAGATTTTTTTTTTCTTCTTTAAACCAGTAGCAACATCCATACAGATTGCTATTCCTGTGTATCTTGAACCTAAAAAGAAGAATCTCTTCAAAACAACTCTTCGGTCATTTTGACCTGAATGGTTTAATTCACATAGTTCATGAATAAAATGTGAAAAGCCAACCCTGTAACAGTGGATTATTTTGGGTTCTTTCTGCTCCGCCTTCTTCCTGGGTAGGCAGGAGGCAGTCGCCTTGCAATCGGCATCTTCCCGTGTGTTTTCTTCTCCTGCAGATAAGGTTGTAGATGTGGAAGGAAAACTATGCAAAATTAAACTTAAAAAAACCAAACCAAACCAACAACCTCTCCAACTCTCCCACACCTTCTTCAGAGGAATGTTAGCACTAAGTTGCAATCAGTTTCCCTGAAATTGGAGATGTTCTCGGTCAGGCGGCAGAAGGAATTGCCAGGCAGGGAGCCGGAAGAGCAAAAAGCTAAGAGTGCCTCGAGGACTTCTGGAAGCCCCACTGCAGCTTTCCACGAAGTTTCCAACGCTAACAATTCTGCATATTCAGACTTGACTTTTAACTCTGGGCACCATGAGCAAACCAAGGACTGAATTTTATTGCTACCTGAATTTTAGGGATAATTTATAGCATTTTCTTCTGTTCCGGTTTTGAGGTAATTCCTCCCTATTTTGTTATTGATGTATCTGAATCCGAACAAGTCCTTTAAATTCTCTGGTTGGTACACTAGTTGAATTGTTATAGCCCGTTTTTAAAAAGTTGATCCTAAGGCAGTATATATCTTTGCCTTTTTAAAGCCATTAGGTCCCATTTTTGATAAACATAAAATGCTTTCTTGGTTGCTGTTTGAAGCCTAAACAATAAGCTAAATGTTAAAAACAAAGAAAATAATTAAGTTACTTTTCCAAACTACGAGTTCTCTGTGAGATTTGACAGGGTCCCCCTTGCACAGCTCACTGGCTGGCAGGAATTGCTGGTATAAAACGTGTTGAATAGAAAACGTATTTAACCCCGTTTAGTAGCCAGCATAATCAAAGAAACACAGAATGTTTATTGTTTTTCTTCTAATTAAAGAATACTTGTTAATGCAGAAAATTCAGCAGGCACAGAGAAATAAAATCAATTAATACTCTTCCACACAAAACCAAATGGTCACATTTTGATGCTCCTCATCCTGTATCTTTTCTCTGTGTGTGTTCGTGTGCATTTAGATGCTCTTGTACCCTAGCTAATATGTCTTGAGCATTTTATAATTTGTATAGGTCATCTCACGTTTTCTTTGATTGCTTTCTTTTAAATCATATATATACATATTCTTCCACACCTTGATTTTTAAGCACTGCTTGGTATCCCACTGTCTGAAGGTATCCTATTTAAACAATCCTGAATGGTTACCTGTTTAGGATGCTTTAACATACTCACCATGGTGAAAAGGTGCTGTGAAGAATGGCACTGTTCAGTGTCTGGGCTGATGGCTGGTGACCACATGGGGCATGTTCGAAACATTTCATCACCTCCCTCCATTCCCATGTGCCTAATCATCAGGAAGTTGTTGAGCTTGACTGTGAAGGACTTGGGCAGTATTCCAGCAAGAGGGTTCTTCCAAAGGTGTATTTTCCATCAGCTGTCACATGTCTTACCAGCTGTGGCTTTACAGTGATGTACCATGTGTGTGATGCCCTGTCTGGTGCGGCGTGGGCCTCGCTGCGGTTAAAGCGGGGAGGAGGGGGAGATGGGAGCCCTAGTCAGGTCCAGACTCAGAGGCCCGCATCACGTGGCTTCAGCGAGAGCCGTACTTCTCCCTCTTGCTGACAGCCCAGAGGCTGAGGTCAGGCCTGGCAGGGTGGCTCTGCCCCTGATGACTTGGCTTTTACCGTGGAGGGCAGCGGCTCCGCTCCCACCATCTTGCTGCATCAGCCAGAGGGAAAGGGGACCTAAAACTAGGAGTTACACTCCAGGTCCTTGTGCAGTCAGTCCGGAACGCCCATGCTTCAGTTCCTCTCCTTCCATCTGCTGGAACTGAATTCCGAGGTCAGGTGCCACAAGGGAGGTTAGGAAACAGTCTCTAGCTGGGTGGCCCTCTGCCCTGCTGAACTAAGGGACTGACGCTGTGGCCCGGCAGTAGTCTGGGCACGCCTGGTTCCTGCGGAAGTACCAAGAGGCCCCCAAGCGGAGTCCATCAGCTGTTAAGGTAGGTGGTTGTGTTGCTGGCTTGCCAGGAGGAAGCCAGCTTCAGCCAAGCGCGACAGCCGGGAGGGTAATGTCACGCCAGATGGAGGCACGCTGGTCCCCAAAGTAGGGTGCAGGGGGTGGCCTTGTCCTGCCGGCCTTCCCAGCTGCTGTCAGCCTGCTTCTGCCCACCTGCATAGCTCTGAGAAGGGTATCAGTTTGCTGTCCGATCTCTTGTGGAGGGTGACCAAAGAATGGGCACAGACACCTGTTGTTTGGGGAATCCGATTTTCTCTAGAAGGCTAACAGGAGGGAAGAGCTGACCTGGGTACAAGTGAATTGGGAGCATCTTAGGGACACAGTGGGAAGGGGCACAGGCCCTCGCCTGAGATTAGCTTTGCCTGTTGGCTTCACTGATGGGGAGGCCACGTGCCAGGGGTGCTCAGTGACATGGAGAACAGCACAAAATCGGGGCAAAGACTTGGGCTCTGGGACCTGACCCACCAGCTGAGCAAGCATGTGACTTGAGCAAATCTCTAGGGCCCTTCAACCTCTCATTTGTAAAGTGGGGTGATATCTCTCCCACCTGTATCACAAGGTTGTTATCAAGCTTAAGAAGGTACATGAAATGGCCTCACAAGTTGCAGAGCATCCTACAAGCAATGGGTGTTACGTCAGGATCGAGGGCATCTTCCTGGCAACAGGCCTCCTGGCAGGACTGGTGAAGCACGAGCCATCACAACCCGTCAGGACCAGGACTTTGAACAAGCCCTGCACACATGATCTCGGCGGGCAGTACTAGATGGACTCATGGTTACCCTGTCACGTGCTGTGCTTCTTCAGTCCTTGGGGTCCATGGCTGACTAGAGGCCATCAAGCCAGCGATCAATATTTACTGACATCTTAGCATCTGTGAGGCCCTGTACTAAGCTCTTGGTAATCTTGTTTCATTCTTGCAGCTACTCTGGATCACTTCTGTTTACAGGGGAGGCAACCAAGGTTTGTAGAAGTGGGGGTGCCTCACAAGTTGGAAGGGGCAGAGCAGGCTTGCATCTCCGCCCTCCGGATGGCTCCAAGATGCTTTTTAACCAACCTATTGTCCCAGAGAGCAGAGCAGCCGAAGTCTACATCGTGAGAATCACTGTAAATGGTAGGGTCATATGCCCTTATGGAATTTTCTGGTTGTATGGACATAAGATCGCAATGCCTGGCCCATAATATGTACTCCACATTTGTTGAATCAATTTTGTGGAGTGGTTCACACCCTCTAGGTCATTGATAGTCTGGAAGAGGGTTTTGTGGCTGTAAAGGTTCTGGTCCTGTCGGGACATACTTTAACAACTTAGAAGTACAATAGCCACACACATACCAGGTTACTCTGAGGAATCTCTTCAGGCAGTTTTAGAGAAGCAAAGAATTTATTTTCTTTGTGTCCAGTCCTGACCTGGAAACAGGACTGCTCCCGTTTGTTACCCGCAGTCCACATGTGGGCTGGAAAGCTTTGGAGAATTGTTAAGTTCAACTAGAGCAGTGACTTGTAGCAACCAGTGTAGCTTCCCCTGGAATAGCAGCTTCCAGTGGTGGAGAAAACCCAGATTTCCAATCCTGGGCTGAAATTCCTAGCCATTCCTCGGTTCAGAGGACATTCATGGGGTGGTTGAGAATCCTATTTGCTGCCTTCTCTTGCTAAGAGCACAGCTCTCATCTGGACTTCTGCCCCAGTAGGGTTGAGGGAATAAGTGCCTGTTAGCAGATTGCTTTCTTCTAGATTTTCTAGAAGATGAATACACATTTTTGGCCATAATCTCTCTGAAAAACTTTATAGAGAGAACATTACAGCTTCTACATTTAATAGGATAATATAGAGGGCAGGGCTCTAAGACAAATCATTTTGGACTAAGAATAGGTCAAAATGAACAGGACTTAAGTACTTATTAGAATAATCAGATGAGCACAAACTGGCTCCGTTCTAAGTACTGTAAGCAGACCCATACGCTTGGCTGACGCTGAAGCTTAAAGGCATGGCAATAGGGACTACTCCACGTCCTGCAGCAGCTGTAAAAGTGTGAAGCACCAAAGCATGGGGCAGTTCTGGGGGCTTGGAGAACTACTTTCATTATATCTGACTAGAGATGGGCACTGACAGTTGGAAATCCCAGAGGCCAATCGGCCTGGTTTGCTGGCGTCTTAGCTCCGCTGGCAGGCTCAGTCCCTCCAAGGTGCAGGGCTTAGAGGCCAAGGAAATGAGGTGACACACCTCAAGTACTGAACAGTGCCTGGAATAATATGGGGCCTCATAAAAGTTCACTACTTTTCCTAATGGACACAAGGTTTCATAAATTGCTAAGAATACACAAACTATACTTTCCAATCAAGGGCATGTCAACGTTTTAATGTGGGGGATTCTGAAAGAATGATATAAAAATAAGGCTCCTTGTATTTCCATTTTAAAGAAGATATAAAATAGTATGTCCTGTTCAGGAAGCATTTTATTGTTGCTCCAAGTTTAAGAATTTTCCCTGACAGACAGAAAATCAGCTTTTTCAGATAACCTCCCGCAAAGCCCTGCTGAGCTTCTGAATCTTGGTTTTTGCAGACATATCAACATATTTCTCTCCAATGCGGACAATCATCCCACCCATGATCGACGGATCAACCTAGGAAAGAGAACAGGTTGAAAATGTAAGAATACACTGACACTAATCAAATGGGAGGATGGAAAAGTACTCTGAAAAGTCTACTGCTACATAAACGTAAGGAGTTGTAATTAAATCTAGAAAAAAGCAGAAGTCAAATTGTGAATAGCACCAGTAACCATTTAAATTGAAGATAAAAAATTTCTAGCATTGACAAATTAGTATACATCAGATTGAATTTTTCACATTTAATAGACATTTTAAGTGTCCAATAACCTGAGGAAACATACCACACGTAATCAAAAACCTACCTTAACTTCTACTTTCAGTACTTGGCCTTTACCTAGGAAGCTCTTCAGGACTGTCTTTAACTCAGAGAGAGTGGTTTCATCCAAAGGCTAAAAAAGGACAAAACAATCCTTTAAATTGACATAAAGCAGAACAGAAACTTTCCATGGTAAAAGGCAAGGGAAAACGTCTCTGGCACACATCACCCAGACAGGCCTTGGGAATCCCTGTGTCCGTGCTGAGTATACACGGAGCCAGCCTGGAGCTGCACTGCAACAGCCAGTCACCTATGCTCATGTGCAGGGAGGGTGCAGAGGGCCTGTCCCACGGGAATACCTGCAGGGCTCACCCTGGGCAGTTTCCTTACTGCCTATAAAGGCTACTTCCTCCCTGTCTCTGCTCTGCTAGCTGCAGCAGTAGGTAGGATTTAGACTTGAGTTGGGAAAAAACCCTGAAGCTGGTAAGGCCTGATGACCCAGGCCTCCTCTCTGTGCAGCCCCTGTGAGCATGGCTTGAGTCTATTATTCCCTTGGATGAAAAGCTGCAGATTAACCTGACTCTGTAATCTTTCAGATCCATGGTTACCAGAAGCTTTGGCGTGGCCACTGCATTCCCTGAACCTCACTGAGGAGCCTGGGCAGCTGGGGGCTCCTGAAGTCAGTGCAGCTCTGTGACCTACTCAGGCAGAGCAAGCATCCCCATGTCCGGATTGTCCTCTCCTCTTGCCCCAGTTCTTATTCCTGGTGAGGTGAGAATGAAAAGGTTGCTGAAGAAGAGGCCTTTTGCCTGTCAGAAATCCACCTCCTTCCCCACACCTTCATCAAAGAGTCCAAAGCTAGCAAAAACACTGTTCCATCTTCATAAAGTTCTAACAATAGCTTTTGGGGGTGGTGGTGACAAAAGTCTTATCAGCATTCAACTAAAACATTATTTGCTGAGACCCTGAGGTGAGAGAACTCTGAAGTGCACAAACACCTTAAATTTCGGCGCATACTGAGTGCCAGGCATGTGTGCGTGAGGCACTCTGCACCCACCACCTCCTGACATCTGGACGACCCCACGAGGCCAGCAGGTACTCTTTTGTACATACGGAAGAACCGAGATGTTCAGGGTAGTGAAGAAGCTCAAGTAAGGTCCCACCAGCAAGCGAAGTCTAGTGCCAATATCGGAAATCAGTTTCTCTCTAAAGTCTGTGCCCTTAGTCACTAATCAGGGTATAATTTTTTTTAAAACAGCAGAAACTTAAGGAGTTTCAACATCAAAAGCATCAGTAACAGTTGGTCCTAAAAAGCTTTTACAAAGTAACAGCCCTTTAAAAAATCACGTCATTGTAATGACTGGAGAATGACCCGTGCCAGTGCTCGACCGAGGGCACCGTGTAGCTGGAGGACCACCTGCACTGTGATGATTCTCGGTCACATGCTCTGGTGGCACCAACTAGAAATGTGCAAATACTCATCAGGTGCTCAAATGTCTCTGGAACTGTGCTTTCGGAGAGTTAGTCTATCTTTTAAACACTAGAAATATTCCTGTAAGTGAGGTGAGGTGCTACATATTCCATGGTCTACTGATACGCTCCACAGACTGTCTTCCTATTGACAGAACTACAGCAGAAAGAAAATATGTATTTAAGATAATACTAATTCTGGGGAGGCAGTTTAGCTTCTTAAGGACTTCTGAGAGTTGTCTGTATTCGAATCCTGGTTCCACCTTTTGTGACCAAAGGTAGGGGCTTTTATTTCCCTGGCTTCAGTTTCCTCATCTGTAAAATAAGGATAATTATACATCTACTTCACACAGAACTTGATATTAAATAAATAATAAGTTATAAAGCACCCAGCATGGTAGGCTTCAGTAGCGGTGGCTGTTATTATTGACCACTTTAGCAAGTCAACAAAACTAAAGGGCCTCTCTGCCCTGCCCTTTCCCATTCACCACCACAAAAGATTAGAAACTCTAGTTTCAGTAAACTTAATACGATGTTTACAAGTAACTCCAACCTGTAACAGAACATAAGCCCCTATTTCCTCACACAGTTTAGCCTGGTCTACATTCGACCCTAATGCACAGTCACTGGCTTGGGAAGCACTAGTAAGACACACACTGGCCCTTCCAGAGGGAGGGTCACAGAGGCTGGTGCAAGGATGAAGCAAACCTCCCAAGTGACGAGTCACCTTTTCCAATTTATGGCTTTTAGCCTGTTTTTTTTCCTTTCTTTTGCAAACGATGCATGGGACATCAAGGCAAATGCAGCAGCCAACACCCTGTCACTTACAGAGGCAGTGGTGACTGTGCAAGGCACTTCTCCACGGTGGACACTCATCATGGTAGAAAAGGCAGAGATGACTCCAGGGGTGTTGGTCAAGCGACCATTTTCTGCAAGCAGATCTGGTGAAAGTGAAGGTATTTCAGTAACACGAAACTCACTTCAATGGGTTCCTCAGGAGTTACTATATTCAATTTAAAAGCAAGCTTAGGTTTGTGGTCTTAAAATACTATACTCAGAGTCATTTAAGAATGTGAATAGAGAAGATGCAACCTGTTGTTTAATAACAAATAAGCTTCACACACAAATAACAAAAGGTATGTGTTATCTGTAGAGTTTGTTATTAAGATTCCCCTGGTCTGCACCAGTTCTAAATCGGCTGCTAGACCAGCCTGAGGTGAGGTGCCGCGTGGAACCGCAGCCCTGGGGCCCACCCGGTGGGGTGCGGGGGCGAGGAGTGCGGGACAGAGGCACGGATTCCCCCCCACCGACCCCCCCATACCTTTCCCCACACGCCCAAGACTGCCCACCGCCGCCCACCCAGGACCCCACGAGGGGGAAAACAAAAGACTGCATTGACAAGCATTTATATTAGCTAAGTGGGGGGTTGTGGTCCTTACAGATCTGCAACAGATTTCTTAATCACAGCTGGCCATCTGATTTTCATATTGGATTCCAGCATTTGGCTACAATCCCCAAATCAACATACTATCTACATTCAAAGATGATGGCATGAATACACTTTCTTTGGAATTTCTATGCTGAGTTGACCATGGGATTTGGAAAGCAATCCAGTGTACCAAGGAATGAAATGTTTAAGGACAGAGGTACAGCTGCTGAGTACAACCCACTGTCTAGGCATGAATTCTACTGGTCTCTTCCAAGGGCAAATACCAGTGTCTATGCAATTAGACATGCTTACATCTTAACATCTTATAGACAGTGCTTCTCAAACTTCAATGTGCAAACAGTTTGCTTGGGGAGCTGGGTAATATGCACATTCTGACTGGGCAGGCTGGGCTGGCCCAGAAGTTCTCCATTGCCAAAGGCACGTGGAGCTGATGCTCCTGGTCCATGGACCGCATTTCCAGCAGTAAAATTTTCAGACTTCAGTGAAAAAGCTCTACTACTTACTGATCAGGTTGGACGTGAGGGGCGAAAACTTCTCTTTTGCTGTCATGTCATTTAGGCTTTTCACTTTAATGGACCGCTTTATGTAGGGATTCATAATGGAAGCAGCCGTTTTAGGTTCCTTCAAGATTTGCTAAAAGTACCAAAAAATAATTTCTTAAACTTTTAGAGCATAAATGATTCTAGCACCTATAAACATACTTACTTCCACTTAGACTCAAAGCACATATGAAGATAAGTTTGCAATCAAATATTTTCTACCTTTAAGAATATACCATACCCATGACTTTATCCAGGATACAATATTTCTTGAAAAATTTAGAAACACTTTATGACGTTTCCTGAGCTTACTTTTGCTTTTCAAGAGATTATAAAGAAACTAGGCAGCCAAAAAATTCAATTTGCTGTGTATTTTATATGGGTAATATTTATGTATTTAACATGGGTAATATTCTAGTTTTCACATATTGAGAGGATGCTACTTATGCCAACATTCTAGTGCAGACTTAAAAAGTGCTCAGACCACAAAGGCGGCTTCCTTGACATTCCCTTGGAGAGGGCCTCTGCATCTCAGACTGATGGTGACTCTTACAGTGCTCCGGAGAACCAGCCCAGACCTGTGAGAGACCTCTGGTGTTTCCAGAGCAGCCTCAGTCAGTCTGGGACAGAGAATGGACAAAAAACAGGAGTTCAACTACGTCAGACACCACTGTGTCTTCACTGTGTTAATTCAAAAACGTCTGTTTTCAGTGGTCAAGTACAGCTGCCAGAACCTTGCTCCCTTTAGTACGAGGCCAGAACTCCAACGACCCACGGCAGTTCCCACTGGGCATCGTTAAGGTACGTATCTCTATCAGCCTTTCAGGTACCCTATAGCACCTTCCCAGCTCCTGGCCAGAATTCGCCTCTGATCCAGGCTACTTGTTCTATAGTACCATATAATGGTAAAACGTCAACTTGAGTGGCCCCAAACACTTTTCCATAAAAATTGCTGGCTTACACAAACTAAAACCATTCTGGAGGTTGCGTTACCCAGCTCTCATGCTTATCTGTGTCTGCTGCATCACCCAGTGGGCAGTCAGTGATGCCTGAGCAGCAGCATGCTGTCCTCTCAGGGCCAAGAAATCACTGACTTCCATTTAGAAAGAGTCTTGAGGAAACTGCCTCCTTTCTATGTCTCCATGTGCTTAACTGGCTTCCAGGTTTTAGCCCACTTTATTCTACGGTGCACAGCCCACCTCACTCTCTCCCCTGTGAACGCCACTGTTCAGGTGGAAGATGGGCCTAAGTGATAAGCAGTGGGCAATCATCAGCACCGCCTCCAGTGTCCATGTGCGATCCTGTCTGCTCTAGCTCCCCCTTCCCCAAGTGCCTCCGACAGTAACTGTGAGATGGGAGTGGCTCCGTGAGGATCAAAATGGCTGATCACACCCACTCGGGCGGCAAGCATTCTGCAGAGATCACTAGTCAAGGCAGAGCTAAAAGGAAGAAATACAGAGCTAACATTGTCTGTTAGGCCAAAGCATGAAATATGAACAAAATGGCCAAGTATTATTCTATACGACTAGCCCATGAGGGTTTCTTTTTCTCCTAATGTTGAGATTAAAAAAAAAATCTTTTAGAAGTGGATTAAAAATAAGAAATCTTAAAAACATAAAAAAAAAAAGCTAAACTTTCTCTGGAGAGAGTATATACTAGATTGTGTTCCCCTCTCCTCTTTTCATGAAGAACTTATTGTCAGAGATGACAAACTAGAAAATAAGAGAAGGGGAAGCAACAAAATACACAGGAACTTTTTAACTAGAAAATTCAGTGAATGTTACAGTGGCTATTTCTTCTATTTAAGTTACACTGTAGGCTTTTATTTATTCAATTCAATTACTCTTCTTATGTTTAAAAAAAAAATAGTAAAAATAAACTTTCCCCTGTAGCCTCATGGTCTACATCAGTTCTCTACCTTAATCAATTCTATTATAATTACTAATTTACTGATTCTGTTGCCCAGTATGTATCTGCTCATTTCCCTCTTTTATCTTGGGAGTAATATAATAATTAAAACCAAGGAAAGGCCTCACAGGTGAAATAAATTTCCAGTAAAACAAAACCATAATATATTCTAAAGACTATTTTGGAAATATTTAGAAAATAAGCATAGATGTTCAAAGATGACTTTTTAATTCTCTTTTGAAATGGCAAATTTTCTTAAATTACCACCTTGTATTTTCTATTTCTTTTTCTCCTGTTGGACCAAATTCTTGGTTCCTAGTATAAGTCTCCTTGTTTGTATATGCACCTATCATACAATGGGGTCAGAATTAAATACCCAGTATTATCACTATCAACATTATTACAGTAAACAGGTTTTTTTCTTCGTAGTTCTTTCACTTTTAGGATATACCTTATTAGAGATGCACAATCACATAACTAAAGGAAAAAATATACAGTGGGAACTTTGTAAGTAAAGAAAAGTGACTTACTGCTACTCTCAACAATTCCTTTTCTACTTGTTCCAGTTTATTCTGTTTAGATGCAGCAGAATAAAGAGCAGTGGCATAGCGACCTTCAATACCATATACCTGAACAGGTGGCTTTAAAAAGAGTGAGGTAGGGGAGGAGAAGAAAAAGAGAATCAGTTAAGACAATATTATACTGTCAATAGCAGAATTAAATACTTATAATTTTTAAAATACATCTTTTCCAGCACATAACAATTTAAATATGTCATCAAAGAATTATCCTGAATGGCAATTCTCAAACAAATTAGGGATGTTTCTTTGGCCAGGTCACTCCATCTTTGTGCTTCCAGTTCCTTATCTTAAAATGAGGGGCTTAGGGAACATGGTGTCTAAAGCCCCTTTCAGCCACTGCTATAATTCAGTTATGTTAATTTTGAGGCGAGCTTATGCTTCCCTTTAACTCGGTAACTATACGGTTCTAAGTATGGTAGATTTTTAACACTGACAGAAGGCAGTTTTGAAAATGTCAGAGCCAGTAAAACGTGCTTATGAAACACACAAGTATACCTTTATACATTTCATAGTAACTATATAAATTTCCCTCAAAGAGCCTTCCCATCAATGTTCAGGTTAATGGAGCCCTTTAGCAATTTACTAAGTGCCTGATGCTTGGGTTTTTTTCTCAATAAACTATAGGCTTTTTTTCTATACACTACCATCAATGTATGACTATATATGCTTAGTGGTACTGTACGGTTGTAGTGGAAAAGCTCAGGCTGTGAATGAGAAAGATTTAGTTCCAGTACAGCTCTAAGACAACGCATAAAGGTTTAGGTAGTAACTCTACAAAAGTTCGTGCCCTAACTGTACTGCTGTTTGACTCACACGCTCTCATCTGCTTTGCAATTACAGAAGGGTTAAGCTGACATACCCTCACAAGCTTGGCAAATGGCCTGACCACGGATGTACTGAAGCATCGCACCTTTAAAAAAAAGGAAAATAGATCAAACAAGATTACCTGAAGGTTTTCTTCATTTAAACCAATACAAAAAAATTTAAATATGACTTTTAAATTATTAGTTTCTTATGTCTCTTTGTATCATCACACAGATTACAGGAGGGTAAACTGCTCTTTATTACTCAGGAGTAAATTTCCCCACTGATAATCATTCCAAGTTGCTTGTGAAATTGCCTTCCCCCTAACTTCTTAGTTTGCTAGGACCTGGCTGAGGTTAGTACACAAGTATGAGAGAGAAAAGACTAATTCTGATGAAACACATGTTTCAAAAAAAAATTTTTTTTTAATTTGGCATTTATATTCCCCCCACCCCCCCCCATGCAGGATTTTAATAAGAATTGGGAGGATTCCAGTCATCTAAGAGATGTACCTTCTTGGACTCCAAATGCTATCTGAAAATAAAAGATTCATCCTTTGAATACTGAACAGTCTGATGTGAGAACAGGCCCTAGTTCTGGGAGATGGTATCTAATTTATCAAGGGACAGAGCTGGAATCCATAGTTTAAAAAGCACCTGCAAGGGCACGGGTCACCTTCAGTAATTCCAGCTCTGGAGCATACTATACCCAAACTGGCTGTGGGGATTAAAAGACTTTTTAGCACTTCTGTAAGCTGTACGGTATCATGCTGTGTAAAGCACCGTGTGGCTATGTGGCATAAAGAACACGAATTATCTTTCCAACTCCATCATCTGGGTGACTCTGTCTCAGCTCTACCCTTACTGGCTGAGCACCCGAGGATGAGTCACTGAACTTTTCTGTGCCGTTTTCTTTATAAAAATGTGAAATGTGTTTTACAAAAGACCCTTAGCACGGTTGGTGACCCGACAGGTTTGACCCTAACTGCGATAAAGCAAGATGACTTGGGGTGGGCCACTTTGTTTCCTCGGAGTCCAGAGAAGCCTGTCCCCTCTCCCTGACCCTCAAGGCAGCTACTTCCCCGGGCTATGCTCGGATGACGCCAAGGTTAGCCAGGCGCAGCCCCGTGCCCACTGGCCCCGGGCGTCCAGAGGGCGAAGCGGACTGCCCGCCGAGTCGTCTTGCGTGGCCACCACTCTCCGGACCCCAAGACCCTGACAGGCGGCCACGGTTCCCCAGCTGTGGTCTCGCACAGCGGCGCTTAGGGGTCTGGTACGGGTCAACTCAGGAGGGATCCTCCCGCTGGCTTTCAGACCCTTCGTTCTCTCACCTGCCGGGAGAGCCCGGACACTGCAGGGACGGCCATCTTTTCCCGGGCGGCTGTAGGTCAAAACTGGGACGGAGACAAAGAGGCAAGGGCGCACGCGTGCGTCGGCGTAGCCGCCAGGCCCGCTGGGAAAGGTAGGCGTAGGTGTCAGGCCGCATGCGCGGGGACCTCCCTCAGGCTAGGAGTTGTAGTCCTTAGAAGCGGATGGTAGCGGTCGGACCCACAGGGCTGGAGGTGGGGCTGGTGGGCTCGGACAGCATCTGAGAAAGAAATCCTTCAGTTAGAGTGGCCCTTACTGTAGAATGGATTTACTCTCTAGTTTTAAGTTTCTATTTAAATAAATACGATGGCATTTGTTCCATTTCACAGTCATCACTCGCATCGTTAGCATCTTTCCCCTTCTTACTACAGTAAAGGATGTATCAAACATAGCTTCTCGCGCAGTTTAAAAAATAAACTACCCTGCAGCTTCCGCAGCGGACACTATGTGCCCAGTACCTGGGCCGGCCAGTTTCTCTGCATTCATAAAAGCAAGCGATTTTCCACCTATTTCCCACTAAATGGAGAGAATTGGCGAGCAAGGGTCGGAGTTCCCTGGTTGCAGTTATGGGGTCCTATGATCAATTAAAAGGTTTTTCTGCTCAGATCTAATAGGGACAAAGATTAATTCATTAATTTACCCTTTCAGAGTACAGTTTTTTCATCATTGCAAAAACCTTGTAAAAATGCAAGCAGAAGGAATGTGACTGCCCTCTCTTCCACCACCCAGAGCCAGCTGTTGTCAGTGTTTGGCGTGTCGTCTCCCAATATTTTTTCAGGCAGTAGCCTGGACTGCCCAGGCTTGAACCCCAGTCCTTTCGGTGACTTTGACTCAGTTGTATACCTTTTCAGTGCTTCAGTGTTCTTATTTATAAAATGAGTATTAGGATAGTACCTATAGATTACAAGGAAAAATAAGAAGTTTTATATATATATGTAAAGTATTGACAATTGCCTGACAGGGTGGCACTCAGTAATGTTGGTTTTTTATTTTGTTTTTCCTACATGTAGGGATTCACAATTTTTATCTAATTTAGTATCTTGCCTTTTTCCTTAATACAAGAGATGAAAGGATACTAAGTTAGATATGGTTTGTAAATGCATGCTTACAATATAACTTAAGCATGTTTCCAAGTTACATAATTTTAATACACATTATTTTAATGGCTGCAGAATAACATATCAAGTGGATATTCTGAAACTTAATTATTCAATGATTTTTGAACACAATTCAGATGGTTTACTTTTTTTAAATTTTAAACAACACTGCATTTCTTGAGCATCTTTAGACACAATTTTTTTCTTTATATTTAGGAGAACTTCCAAATAGATTTCCAGAAGTGGCACAAGTTGGTGAGAGATTTTGAACACTGTAAAAGTCGATGCATGGGGCCATGGTGCTTAGATGAATTTGGTTAAAATTTTTCCGAAGTTTTAACCAGTTTACACTTTCAATAGCAGTGCATAAAAGCCCTCATTTCGCTTCATTCTGTAAATGATTTTCAGAAGCTATTTTCAAATAAGCTTAATAGAAAGTACATTCATTATGCAACACATTTTGTTGACCATCTGTCTTGTGCAGACAGCTCTTCTATGCCCCGAAGGGATAGCAGCATCCAAGACAAAGTGCTTGCCTTCACGGGTCTTATATTCCATATGAAGTAAAGCCACAAAACCCAACTTTCCTAATGTGTGGGTGTTATCACATGTAATGCAAATCAAAAGTCCTGTGGCCAAACACACCCAGACAACTCTAGACTGTCTATTGCATTGATAATTATGAGTAAACTGTAAGGTTGCATCATAGCAGGGAGATGCCCTCTGTTTCCTTTGTATTTAACCCCAGCTCACTCCAGCCACTAGCAGATTGAGTTTTAAGTTTTCTTAGGTGGTTGCACATATGTGGTTTCATTTTTATTTTTGAGTCTCAGGATGAGTCTAAGATGCAGGTTGTCTGGTGCTCCCCCACTTTACAGGTGCTGAAATTTTTTGAATTCTGTTTAGGTAGCTCAGCTAGGAAATGGTAGTTCTAGGTCTCAGGATGTGTTTCTGGGTGTGAGCTTTTGATTCCTGCAACTTGGACTATTGTAGAAACACAGAAGAAGCACTGAAGCCTGATGCCTGTTCAGTCAGACCTTCCTTCTGCTTGTTCTTGGATTCTTGGGCACCTGCGAGACTCTCACGGCAGACAAAGCATTGTAATGATAGGCCAGCGCCCCAGATGCAAACCCCAGGTGCGAGTCCCTCAGGAGGGTCTAGCTGGCAGCAACTTCCTTCTGCTATGCAAGGAGAGAGAATTTGGAAAGGAAAAAAGAATTTTGTCCCATGGAAGTATGGAAAAGACTTAGCACTCTGTTTCTATAGTGTGTTCCCTCTGTACAAACTGAGTTGTTTAAAAATTAATTATTTTAACAGCTGGGGCCAGTGGAACCAAAGCAACTCGCCCAAGGCCACAGGTCAGGGCTATGGTGATAGCAAAACCCAGACACTGAATATCAACTTTTTGTTTTATGCTGACTTTCAATTCAAAACAAATATTTCTCACTTTTATTTTCTCTACAAAGGCACCATATGCTGGCATGGAAAGCAGCAGCATGGTGTCATGAGACCTTCAATTGCATATGTTTTAAAAGATGAAGCAACTATCCCCCTGACCCAGAAAGAACCCTTCTAAAACTCAGAAATCTGGGTGAAGGTTAATGTGCAAAATGTTCACTGTATTCACTGTAAAACAGCAAAAAATTGGAAACAGCTGAGCATAAAAGAATGGTTTTTAAGATGGAACATTATGCAGCTATTACAGTGAGATTTTCAAGAACTATTTAATGATATAGAAAAGTATTTAATGACACCAAGGAAAAAATTACAAAGTACATTCTGTATTTTTTATAATGAGCATGTGTCACTACCTGTGGAGAAAGTGAAGTTTCCTGTTGCCAGGATTCTCACCTGGCTCTGGTCGGCTAGCTCACTACACATGTGCGGGCAATACGTCGTTATTGATGCTATATAAAGAGCCCTGCCCAGTGCTCTGCATGACACGGTGGCATGGTGGCAAGGCTGCAGGAGAGCAGAGATGAGAGGAGTGGTGGCAGCACCGAGGACAGAGACTGAGACGGCTGGGCGGGTAGAGAGGCCCAGAGGCAGAGACCTGCTTACTGCATGCAGACTCGCTCTGAGTACACGGGATTCTAGTGATTGACCTGTCACCGTGGGAATAAAGTTGGGTATAACCCTTTCATCCCAAGAACGTTCTACTGTCATTTCTTTAGTCACATTGAATCCATAGTGAACTTGTCTGGGGCTGAAACCCATTGGCAAGACAATTGGCGGTAGTCGGCAGGAATTCATTGGTGACCAAGGAAAAGAACAGGCTGCCCTCATGGGAGGAGTGTTTCAGCGGGCTGCACCTATGGACAGGGAGACATTCAGGTGCCCCCCAGTGTACATGTGGTACTGGGAAGGGGTGGAGGACTGGGCTCCATCCCAAGAGAAAGAAAATTTGTTGGTGACTGAAATGGTGTCACAACGAAGTGCTGTGGAAATGGTAGAAGATGTCGTGGTAGCCTGAGAGGAAGCAGCACGAGAAGGAGCAGCACGAGAAGCAGCAGCTCGAGAGCGCAGGCTGCCAGGTGCCGTGGGGCAGGGGAAGGATGTAGTGGAGCCATCAGCCCCAGAAATGGAGGAGTGGAGGCTTGACGAACAGGTGGGGATGGAGGCCCTGCCAGTGCCAAAGGGATCATCCCCTCCTTGGTTGAGACCCCGCCTGGTGGAAAGCTGGTGGAAAGCCAGAAGGACTCGGCAACCACAGGTTCTTCCAGGAGAGGTGCAGCCCCCTCCCCAGGTTGGGGAGCACTCCATGCTCTGCTTCTGTCCTCAGGCTCAAGAACGGAAGGAAATACGGCCTGCTTCTTGAAGGAAGAGTTTACAGGGCCCCTTGAAGGTTACAAGGACCCAGATGTGGGTTGATTTGAAAAGGCAGGAGCAGACAGAAAGAAATTGGATGACGAGCTGTGGCAACAACTGGGACCAGAGCAGCATTCTGGCTGCTGAGGATGAAGCAGAAGCCAGAGATAAAGCAAGATTTTCTGCTGGAGAGACTGGAGAAGGTGGGTATTGTGAGGCCTACCCGTGGTTCTTTTACAATGTTCCAGCTTCCTCGCACAGGGACCATTGCAGAGGATTGAAGGTGCAAAGATTGAGAGGTAAGAATCCTGGAGGGGGGGAGTGTGGAGAAAAGTGAAGGTTCCTGTTGCCAGGATTCTCCCCTGGCCCTGGTCAGCTAGCTCACTGCACACGTGTGGGCAATATGTCATTATTGATTCTATATAAAGAGCTCCACCCAGTGCTCTGGGCGGCATGGTGGCACGGCTGCAAGACTGCAGGAGAGCAGATACCAGACTGGAGTGGTGGCAGCACTGAGGACAGACACTAGGACGGCTGCAGGGGCAGAGAGGCCCAGAGGCAGAGACCGGCCTGCTGCATGCAGACTCGCTCTCAGTAGATGGGATTCTAGTGATTGACCTGCCACTGTGGGAATAAAGTTGGGTATACACCCTTTCATCCCAAGAATGTTCTACTGTCATTTCTTTGGTCACATTGAATCCATAGTGAACTTGGTGGGGGCTGAAACCCATTGGCAAGACACTACTATAATCAGAAAAAAGGGATGTCACGATCATGTCACGTACTTCTGTGCCCCACAAAGGAGACACCCACCACTCAGCTTCTGACATGAAGGAAGGACAATTGCTTCAAGTTGATGAGTTCCACCAGGCTCCCAAGTTGGACCAAGGACTTCCCAATTTCCTTCCCAGGATTAGCTTCAATGTTGAGTCCACCATCCAAGGCCTTTTTTTTTTTTTAGCTTTGCAGGATGGTATCTTCTGGGCAAAGGGTGGTAGAAAGATTTTCCCTGAACATTTTGTTACACTGAAGACCTGGGAAATCTTTGCATTTTTCATGTATTTATTTATCTCAGAGTGAATTATGCATCGGTTTTCTCTTTTAGTTCTTTTCTCTGAATTTATTTTGAACACTGCACATGGATGCTTTACAGCAGACCAGAGCCACTTGCTAACTCCAGGACATGGGCTGGCAGCCCCTATGTAGAGCTTCATATGTAGCTTAGCTTTCCATTTAAACCACAAGAACAGGAAAATGACTTTGGCAGCTTTCCCGACAGGTCTGTGGCATTCCTTGTTAAAGGGAGTTTAGGGCAGTTCTGGCAACCAGCAGGAAGCTCCTGGGCTGGAACTGATCAGGCTTTGAACAAGAAAAAGTATTGAGGAAAATGGACCATGGGGCTGTAGGTACTGTGACCATCTGACTTTAAACTCTTTATTCTTAGGAGTTGGTGCGCCTGTTACAGAGGAAAATAGCAAATAAAACACATAAAAAATGGCTCGATAACTTGGCGATTTTATTTTTAAGTCTTTGGAGAATGCTGTGTTAGGAGGCTCTGAGCACTGAAGAAGACAGAGGATCTGGGAGGCAGACGAGGGAGGACCAGGTTCTGTGGGAACTGGTCACCCACCCAGCATTGGCCTCTTCCTCCCCCTTCTCCTCCAGGCCTGTGGGCTGTGCCCATCTTGAAATGGTCGTTAACTCAGCATTCAAGGTCACTGCGGCTGCTTAGCCTGGCCCAGGTTTCCGATGAATCACCCTGACTCGACACTGGGGGGAGCCCCATCCTCACGTTGTAAGCTACACATGGCCTTGGAATCAATGTCTTTCTAGAGCTTTCTCTATTTAAAGCTTGGTGTTAGCTCACACAAACAAGAATCAGGGAATTGTGAGATTGACAAATAAAATGGTCCCTGAGAGATGCTCTAATGCAGGCTGCTCATACCTTGGGGCCCAGACAGGTATACTTTCTTGTTCTCTTCACAGAGCCTCGGTGTGGGAACCAGTCTTAGAACACCTAGACGCTCCCCTTTCTAATGTTCTTTAAACTTCACACTGCCCCACCTCGGCCCTCACACTAGATGACCCAGTTTCGGGTCATCTCAACCAGGTTTTGGCATTTGCCTCTCCAGGCCTTGGATTGGAGCAGATGTAATGCTTCTTGATCAAAGTCCTTCTTTCCAGGTTTGGACCAGTGCAGGGAGAAGTTACGCTATTAAGTGGGTGCCCTGTTCTGGGGGATGGTAATGACAGAAGGAAAGAACAAATGATAAAAACCAAACATTCTTACGTTTGTTGATTTGATAAAAGTGTTGACTGTAAATTGAGAAGAACAGTAAACAGGATGGTTGGTGTCCTTTCTGATGTAATAAAGTCCTCTGTACCTCCTGTGTGCTTGCTCCTACTTGGTGGCCTTTTTAGGCCCCTGGGACCTGGGGGAGCCTCTTTCCCTGGGCTCTGGTGCTGATTTGTTGTTCATGCAGAGCCCCAGGTTCTGCAGTCCATGGCCAGCCCCACCCTCACCAGCTGTGTGGCTTGATGAATCCTTAACCTCTGGGTCTGTTTTCTAACCTGGAGAATGGAGTTAGGAACAGTACGGATCATGTGAGTTAATGGCTGTAGAGCATGTAGCACAGTGCTGGTACCATGAACTTGACGTTACTCTTGTCAACATGGTGCTTCTGCATCTAGTTTTACCTATATCATTTTCTTTCTTTCTTTTTTTTTTTTTTCCTTAAAAAAAAATTTTTTTTTAGTTTATTTTGATATCATTAATCTACAATTAAGTGAGTAATATTATGGTGATTACACTACCCCCTTCATCAGGTTCCCCCCCTCCAACCCCACTGCAGTCACTGTCCATCAGCTTAGTGAGAAGCCATAGAGTCACTACTTGTCCTCTCTGGGTTGTACAGCCCTCCACCTATATCATTTTCATTATGGGATTTCCACTTTTACTTCCATCACCTGCTGTGGCTCAGATGGTAAAACAGAGCTTCATCATATCCTTTGAAAGCTGGGAACCAGCTATCGTCAAAACCAGCCCCATTTCAGAGGACTTTGCCTGCAGGGGGAGTGGCCACAACTGGGGAGTCAGAAATGTGTCTTCTCAGCTGGGAGTTCACAAGGGAAGATGGAGGAGTGGTTTTAAAATAATCAGCTCTCAGGATATACTGGTAAACAAGAAAAACTGAACACTGTTTACTTAAAAAATAAAAAAAAGGAGCATGTATATTTGGTGCAAATAAAAATGTATGAACAGTAGAGACTTTGTAGAAATTTGGTATGAAAAAAAAATTATATATTTAAAAAAGGGAAATACATTTTTTTTCTTTTCACGATTATTTAGCTGTAATAAAAGCGAAAGTAAAAGTCAGGGTGATGAACATGTACAGACACCAGGGGCAGCAGTCCCAGAACGTGGGGCAGTTGGGTCTTGAAATGCCCAGCAAAGAAATACAACCTTTCTGGATTCCACAGTGGGATGCACTGCCCAAGAAAGTGCTGGTAAAACTTGGTGGCAGGGTGATCATTTTGTTGTTTTTATCAGTGAAGGATCCCCCAGAGAGGAATGCTTGCTTTGAGGTTCCTGGTAAGTCAGGCTGGAGCTCTGTGTCTAGTTCAAGGAAGATGCAGGACAACGGTGAGCAGGTGGCAGCCAGCCCCATGGAGCAGAGAGACTGGGAACTGCAAAGATAAGGTGACTTGAGAATAAAGGCGGCTTTTCCTACTTCCAAGTTCAAAGGCAGCCATTCTGTAGCAAATGAGTTAGTGTGACCTTGCAGGTGGCCTTCGTGACCCATAAATGTGGAATACTGGGCTTGTCATTTTGCTAACTGAGTACCTCCTGGTGGGAGATAGGGCTGGTGACATATTTCTGTGGGTTTTGGTTCTATGCATAGAATTACAACGCTGGCTAAAAACACTATTTTGAGTTTTTAGGCAATGAGGGACTTATTGGTGCAGTGGTCTTTGGAGACTAAGGAAAAATCTGGAGGAAAACAGAGTAGTTCACATCATCTCTATTGTATGGCTTAAAATGGGATAGAGGACTATCCCCTAATTCATTCATTCTTATGTTCAGATATTAATTCACTTAACGAACATTTGCTGCATATTAGACATTATAACAGGTGCTGTTGGGAATGAAGGCAACCAAGACTGACCAGCTTTCAAGGAGCTATTGTCAATTTCCTTTGAATCAGTTTTTAACTTTAAAATCACCTTTCCTTTGTTCTATATTTTCGAGAAGAAATCAGTATGGTGTTCATCTAAAAATCAAACAAACTAAACTGCACATAATTTCATAAACGCTGAGATTTCTTTAATCTTTGAATCTTTAAATTTCTAGGAGTCCCTTCTACATCCCAGCCCCAAAGAAACAGCAAGCTCCCACCTGTCATATCTTGGCAGCTAATTGAAGCAACAAAGGGGAAATAAATGATACAAATAAATCATTCCAGTTGGCAGAGCATCACTATGTTGTCACCAAAGTGGCTGTTCATCAGAAATGAAGTGGTGCTAAGTCGGTGGTCAGTTTGGTTCACTTGTGACCATGATGATACGACTAGTGAGTGTTCTTTCCTCTCATGACCGGTGACAGCGCTATGCACTCTGGAATCAAGGGGGTTTACATAATCCAGGTTTGTTGATATTCTTGACGCATGGAAATTTTCCTTATTTGTGTTCCAATTCCAAGGAGTCCTGAGAACCTTCTAGAAGTAGTCTTTCATGGGTAGTAGCCATTGATCCTGGCTACTAATTGAAATCAGTTGTGGAAATTAAAAAACTATAGATAGCCGGTGAAGACATGTGAATTAGCATTGACATGTACACTTTATTTTAAATTAATTATTGAACTTGAATGTTCACTGATTGGACAAGAATGAAACACATCATAATACAACTATGATGGAATACTATGCTGTCATCTAAATTATGGTGAGGAAGAATTTGCTGAGCTGAGACAATATTTATAACGCATTGCTAAGTTAAAAAAGGTGGGCTCAAAAGAGTATTCAGTATAATACGGTGTTATTTTTGTTAAGTCACATGTTTACTTGCATCATACAGAAGACCAGAAGGACCTGCAAAAACACTTTGGAGGTGGTAACCTCTGAGGGATGGTTTTGGATGTCTTTTCCTTGGTGCTTTTCTGGGTTTTCTAAGTTTAAGCATCAAAACATATTGCTTTTATACCGAGGAAAAATTATCTCAGTAAATGTTGGGATAACATGATGAGGAGGAGCAGAGAAACTAGATACATGTAGTTGCTTCACCCATCCATCTATCCACCTGTCCATCCATCCATCCATTCTTCCTTCCATCCAGCCAGCCATCCATCCATCTAACTGTCCATGCATCCATTCAACCACCCATAAATCCATATATCCATCCAACCATCCATCCTTTCATCCACCTCCTCATCCATCCATCCAATCATCCATGCATCCACCCATGATTTTTATTTAGCCTTTAAAATTTTTTTCACTAGTTTTATTTCATTTTTTTCTATTTATTAAGAAAAACATGTCTTAAGCATCCAGTGTGTGTGTGGCACCTATAGTTTCAGCACTTGGCTGCAGAGGCTGGGCTTTCTCAAGTCCAGTGCAGAGTGGTTCTTACACTTCAGCCTGCCAAAGAGGCTGTTAGAGCACCTTCAAATGCAGAGTCCCTTCCTAGGGGCTGGGTCAAGTAGTTCTAGGTGGGACCTGGACATTTCCCATTTTAAACAAGCACCCCACCCGGTTCTGACACAGACGCTCTGGTATCACCATTTGAGAACCTGTCAGGAATGGGTGCTTGGGCTTGAGAAGTTTACAGTCTAAAGCTAATGAAAAATAGCAGGATGAGAAAACCTGGTTTGGTTCCATCATGGAATCTTTTTTTTAATTTTGGTATCATTAATCTACAGTTACATGTGCAACATTATGGTTACTGAACTTCCCATTTCATCAGGTCCCCCCCACTTACCCCATTACAGTCACTGTCCATCAGCGTAAGTGAGATGCTATAGAATCACTACTTGTCTTCTCTGAGTTGTACAGTCCTCCCGTGCCCCCCCAACATTACGTCTGCTAATAGTAATGCCCCTTTTTCCCCCTTGTCCCTCCCTTCCCACCCATCCTCCCCAGTCCTTTTCCCTTTGGTAACTGTTAGTCCATTCTTGGGTTCTGTGAGTCTGCTGCTGTTTTTTTCTTTCAGTTTTTTTTCTTTGCTCTTATGCTCCGCATATGAGTGAAATCATTTGATACTTGTCTTTTTCTGCTTGGCTTATTTCACTGAGCATAATACCCTCTAGCTCCATCCATGTTGTTGCAAATGGTAGGATTTGTTTTCTTCTTATGGCTGAATAATATTCCATTGTGTATATATACCACATCTTTTTTTATCCATTCATCTACTGATGGACACTTAGGTTGCTTCCATTTCTTGGCTATTGTAAATAGTGCTACGATAAACATAGGGGTGCATATGTCTTTTTTAAAACTGGGCTGCTGCATTCTTAGGGTAAATCCCTAGGAGTGGGATTCCTGGGTCAAATGGTATTTCTATTTTGAGTTTTTTGAGAACCACCATACTGCTTTCCACATGGTTGAACTAATTTGCATTCCCACCAGCAGTGTAGGAGGGTTCCCTTTTCTCCACATCCTCACCAACATTTGTTGTTGTTTGTGTTTTGGATGTTGGCCATCCTCACTGGTGTGAGGTGATATCTCATTGTGGTTTTAATCTGCATTTCTCTGATGATTAGCGATGTGGAGCATCTTTTCATGTGCCTGTTGGCCATCTGAATTTCTTCTTTGGAGAAGTGTCTATTCATGTCCTCTGCCCATTTCTTAATTGGATTATTTGCTTTCTGTTTGTTAAGGTGCATGAGTTCTTTATATATTTTGGGTGTCAACCCTTTATCAGATACGTCATTTATGAATATATTCTCCCATACTGTAGGATGTCTTTTTGTTCTACTGATGGTGTCCTTTGCTGTACAGAAGCTTTTCAGCTTTATATAGTCCCACTTGTTCATTTTTGCTTTTGTTTCCCTTGCCCGGGGAGATATGTTCATGAAGAAGTCGCCCATGTTTATGTCCAAGAGATTTTTGCCTATGTTTTTTTCTAAGAGTTTTATGGTTTCATGACTTACATTCAGGTCTTTGATCCATTTTGAGTTTACTTTTGTGTATGGGGTTAGACAGTAGTCCAGTTTCATTCTCTTACATGTAGCTGTCCAGTTTTTCCAACACCAGCTGCTGAAGAGGCTGTCATCTCCCCATTGTATATCCGAGGCTCCTTTATCATATATTAATTGACTGTATATGTTTGGGTTAATGTTTGGATTTTCTATTCATCATGGAATCTTAACTGAGCTCCTCCAGCATGCCCCTATACCCATGCTCCTTAGCTTTCGGAATGTGACATGACTAGGTGGGATGATAATCAAAATATATCCAACCAGGTTGCCTGCCTCCCTGAAAGTCATTAGATGTGGCAAACACCTTCCTTCCTTAAGGGTGGTCAGAGAGCAACAGCACATGAAGTAATAGTAATGCTAACAGTGGCCACCACTTACGGAGTAGTTAGTGCTACCTGGCACTTGTCTGAGAACTTTGTATTCATTCACTCATTTAACCCTCTCAAAACCCATAGGTTATCAACAGACAAAATCATCCCCACCTTACAGATGAGGAAACTGAGGTTTAGAGAGATTGATTCACATGCCCAAGATTACATGGCCAGTTGGCTTGTCCCCAAGGGACTCTGAGCTCAACTACCATATAGTAGTATTTAGCACTACAGTCCCAAACTCTACCAGGGGCCACTGTGCAGCCCTTAGACATGAAGCTGCCTTCAGGGCTCAAGAATATTGACCACCCAGGCGGCTTGCTGCTCCGCAGTCCTGGCTGAATGCTTTCTGGTGTGAAATTATTATTCAACTTCAACCTTCTAAAACTGTGCCCTTCATGGTCCCAGCTGGCACAAAGTTAAGAACCCTTGATAAATGCATAAAACACAGCCAGCAGCATATTTCCAAATTACATTGTAAGCCAGGCAGCATTCTCCTGAAACACACATCTTTGCGGGCAGAGCAGTTAACAAAACTTTCACCAAAGTCTGCAGACAACATCCACTGGACCAGGGAAAGCTGGGGAGGCCTGGCCCCTGCATTTGGGCCCTCTGTAGAAACAGCAGAGGGAAGCTTCAGCGAATACAGGGAAGTTTACTAAAGTTTTTGCTCAGGAGAAAACTCGTGTTTGGAAGAAAACCTATCTTCTACCCTATCCCCCGGCATGATTTTTTCAGTCTTTTTGATAATACTATGATGTACCATTATTATTATTTCCTTTTTTTATTGTATTGAGAGATAGTTCACATACTATAAAATTTGTGTACCCTTTTTAAGTATACATTTCAATGGTTTTTATTATATTCATAAGGTCATGCAACTATCACCGCTATCTAATTCCAGAACAGCTTCATCAGACCAAAAAGAAACTCCAAACCCATTAACAGTCATTTCCATTCTTTCTGCCTCCAGCCTCTGGCAAATTACAATGATTTTTAATGGTTATATCTTTTCTCTTCAATTAGACTATAAGAGAGACCGTGAAACTCATTCCTCTTTCTGGCACAAAGTAGATGCTTAGTAAATGTTTTTTCTTGGTGTTAAAGCTCTCAACCTGAAGACTCTCTACTCTCTTTCTGGTCTGTATGGTAATTTTGAAATTAAATGACCAGAGGAAACATACAACGGAGTTTTTGCCCATCTTCCCTCTCTTTTAGGAAAATCTGAACTCAGGAATCTCCTGTCAACTGAATAAGTGTTTTATAGGCCTTATTTTTAATTCAGTTGGATTTTGGAAAAGACAGGGACATCTTGTCTTATACTGTAACACGAACATTGATAGTTCAGTGATATTTCATGTTTTTCTAGCTCATAAAAAATACAGTGAGGAAATTAACTGGTTGGACTGTGGGAAAAAAAAAATACTGAAACTCAGATATGCATGGCTCTGAATTGGTTGTTTACAGAGTGAAAAGCAGGTCACACATCGGCTGAGACTCGGCTTCTGTCATGCCTGGGAATCTACAAATTCAATTCTGTCTCATTGGCAGAACATGAAAGCTAAAGCTTATCCTCTAATCCTGTGGCATTTTTAAATCCACGGAATGGGCTTCGCTGCTCAAAAATTTTCACTTAAAGTAACATGCTCTTTGGAGATACAAATATTTTGTTTACCGCCACAGTATCTATGGCAAACCTTGTCAGAATGAATGTCTATGATGGTTACTGCAGATGAAGACAGTTTTGTCACTGTCCGGGAGTGGACATGCTCCCTCCTTCCCAAATTTCCACTTCTTTCTAAATTCAAATATTGGAGGTCCATGTGATGGGCTTTCCTCACATAAATGAGAGTGGAAGGCTCAATGCATGCTGAAACATGGAAACAGCCCACATGTCCACATGGATGAACAGATCAACAAAATGTGGCCTATCCATACAATGGAATATCATTCAGCCATAAAATGGAAGGAAGTACAGACACCTGCTACCACACAGATAGACTTGAAAACAGTGGAGAGTGAAGGAAGCCAGATACAAAAGGCCACAGATTGTGTGATTCCATTTACATGAAATGTCCACAAAGAGACAAACCCATAGAGGTAGAAAATAGATCAGTGGCCGCCAGGGGCTAGGACAGGGGTGATAGAGAGTAACTGCTAATGCATATGGGAATTGTCTGGGGTGACAAAAATATTCTGGAACTAAATAGTGGTGATGGTTGCACAACTTTGTGAATGTGCTTAGAACTACTTAATCTCATACTTCGCCAGGGGGAATTTTATGTATGTTATATCTCAGTAAAAAAAAAAATAAGAAGAAAAGATTTGTTGCAGTGCCTCCCAAGGGGTTAGAAATACGAGGATGGGGAAAATGTGGACTTATTCTGTCAGTGCCATGCTGAAGATGACTTAGCAGTGCCCTCCGAGACGCATTTGCTACATTGAAACCACTCCTGTCCTTGTCTCTGCAACACATAGTTTCAGCCTTTGTCATCATTGCCTAGATCATGGAACTAAAGAGTTTTGACAAAAAAAAAAAAAAGAATTTTGACAGCTGGAAAGGGCTTTAGAGATTTTAGTCCAACTCCCTCACTTGTCAGGTGAGGGAATTAGTCCCAGAAAGTAGAAGTGACAGTTTTGAAGTTGCCTCCTCCGTGGCTGAACTGCACCTAAAACCCGGCATTCTTTTCTCTTGACATTATTGCAGTTGTGTCCTCCCTCGTCTTAATCTCTCCCTGTTCAGATACGATTGTACGTTCCACAGACCTTAATCTTCCTGAAACACAGATCTCATGATGTCACTTCCCTGCTAAAAAACCTTCAGGGGCTGCGCATTGCCCTGCATCAGCCCCCATAGCTCCCCAAATGCTCTGTCCTTGGGGGCCCAGTACACGGTGTACTTTCCAGTATCGCTCCTTGGTTCACATTTTGTTACTAAACTTTGTACATGTTTGTGCCTTCATTCCTCAACTAAATTCTAAGTTTCTTGAAGACTGGGATCCTGTCTTGTGCATCTTTGACCTCCAGGCAGAGAAAGCACAGTGCAGAATTGTGAGCTTGGTAGGGCTCAGGGAATATTTGTAGATCCTTTGATTCTATTCAAGACTACAGCTTGCCTTTGCCTGGATAAATCCAAAAGTTATCTTAGAGGGGTCCCGGCAACAGGTGGCTGTTTTGTGCCACATCCTTCCTGTTGGCAAACACTTAGTTTAATTTTGGCATGTAATCTGGACAAAAAGATTCTAGAAACCTTTCATGAGATTAGATTAGTTTCAAAAAGGCAAAACACACTGGTGTAAATAAGAAGAACTAGACATTATTTTTGAAATAACCTTTTTACCTCTTACAGAAGTAATTTGTGTTCATTGTGGAAGATTTAGACAATTCCAAGAAAATTCCAGGAATATGATGAAGAAAATAAAAAGCACCCATAATCTTAGCCCCAAGGGAATTATCTTTTGATAATCTTTGATTTGTGTAGCCATTTTTCTTTGTTAGATACACACAGATATACTATTTACAAAAACGAAATCCTACTCTGCACGCCGTTCTGTAACATGCTTTTAAAATGAAGTGAAAAGTGAAAATTTTAATAGCGGCATTGAGTGGGAAGAATTTTGTTGCTGTCAAGTCAAATGATTCATTCTGATGACATGGAGAAAGAGCAACTCAATATTTGTTTTGCTTCTTTGCTTTTCTAGGTGCAGGAAAGGGTAAAACAGATGGAGTAGGAAGAGTTCTGGGAACTAAGGAATGAGTGCTTTTCTAGCTGCGGACTCACTGGGGGACGTGGAGGTGCTGCCTGACCCCTTTGGATCTTGGTCTTCTCCCCTGTTCTATGAAGGAATTGTGTACATGAAGGTCCTTTTCTAGCTCTACACTTGCGTGAGCTGTTTTAAGTTTTTCCTTGTTCCTTCTTTGCACTTGGATATCACTGAGCCCTATATGTGCCCAGGAAGGCAGGGAATGTGACTGCTTTTGCCATGGTTTATGCCAGCACAGTACCTGGCAAAGAACTGGCACTCAATAAATATTTGTTAATGAATGAATGGATGAGACGCTCATGGATGATGTCCTTTGTCATGGACATCATCAGATCACATGCTCTTCTTTTGGTAGCCCCAAAAAGGAATTCTATATTTAGGTCTTGGAATTGGGATAATAATACAAGTAAGTCACATGGTACATCAACTGATTTATGGAAAGTATTTTCCTATCTTCAGGATCCCATTTGGTCTCTCTGTGGCCCCACTGGGGAGATATTACCAGCTCCATTCCACAGGTAAATGGCTGGCCAGGTTCCATGCTGGCCTCCCAATTCCAGGTCCCAGAACCCTTCAGCTACACCTCGTTGTCTTTCAGACATCCCATCTGCTGTCTGGTCGGGAAAGTCACTCCACAACCATTCAGGCAAACTTAAAGTAGAAGTTCTCAAACTTCAGTTTTCTTAAGAATTGCCCAGGGCTTAGTGATCCATGTTGCAAATAATCGTTCATGGTGATTTTGATGCAGGTGGTCTTAAATGCAGACTTTGAGGAACACTAGAAATTATTTCAGGTTCAGTATTTTGTCAAGCAGAGGTGGCACGTGAGAGAAGGCCATTAGGATCTTCATCCAAGCATCCACTTGCCCAGTCAGACTTTGGTTTCCAAGGGGACTGGGGAATAACAACCCAATAGGTCATGTTCTTTATGGGTTTACTGCACCAAGAGCTTTCTCAGTGCTTTACATATATTACCTTCTTTAATTCTCTCAAGAGCCCTGTGGGGTACGCCCTGTTACTGCCTCCATTGTAAAGGAAACTGAGGCTCAGATAAGTATGTATGGTTTATCTACAATCAGGGGAAGCTGACAATGGAATTGAGTAATCAAGTCCTACTACTGCTAGGTTAAGGAAACCTATTATTCTTAACAACAGCTGGGGGAAGTTGTGTGTCATTGGCTGATAGGGAGAGTCATCCATATTTTGGCTTACATATTCGTGTCCTTCCCCATGTGTGGATTGTTGCTGGCAATTGTGAAATTGGAAAACAAAACAGTGAAACAGGTGAAATTCACATCATGGCCCTGTCGTCCTCCAGGTAGGAACAGCCTTAGAACCAGCTCTGCTTATTCTGAATTTAATGTTACTTTTACCACAAAACTGAATTGTTTTATCTGGGAAATCTGAACAATGACTACTGACCAGAGAGTTGATGATACTGAGGTATTATTATTATTATTTTTAGGTATGATACTGATACTGTGGTTATGTTAAAAAAGAGTACTGATATTTTAGAGCTATACACTGAAATATACACAAATGAAATATGGAGAGGTTTTGGATTTGCTTCAAAATAATCCAGTCTAGGGATGGGGGGGGGGGTAGATGAAAATAGGTTGGTTTAGGGTGATAATTGTCAAACTGGCTGATGAACACATAGAAGTTTAGTATGTGGTTGTCTTTAATTTTGTATGTTTGAACGTTTTCATAATAAAGAGTAAAAAATAATTACCTGTCTTATGGCCCTTACACTCTGAAAGTGGCTCTAGTGAATTTAACTAAAGCCCTCAGGGTTAATGATGGATTAATCCATGGTTGAGGCAAGAGAGTGTTTACATTTTTCACAAGGTTCTGAAATGTCTTAATCCAAAAAGTAAATATTTTGGAAATTTCAGGCATTACCCCAGCCTGATAGGGGAAGTATTTCATATCAGCTCAAACTTTTTCCTTCCCCAGTTCACTTGTGTGTACAACCGGTCCTGATCCCTGACTTTGGGGATGCTGGATAACCAGTACCTTTTCTTTTCTAATAATGCTTTATAATGACGTGGTGTTGTGTAACATTCAAAATGCTTTCAGTTGCAACTCCTCGACCTTTGTTACTTTTCTGTGAGTAGACAGTGCATATTGTTAAACAAGGGAGAAAATAGGGGTTCCAAGAGGTTAATTGGATTTAGTTACTGAACTGGTTAATTAATTTGCCTGCTTCCCCACCTCTCCTACAAACAGGCAGCATGCATTGAGCATCTACTACATATTGGATCTGGTGCTGGGTTGATGTGATACAGAGATGCATAAAACGGTGCCTGACTTGGAGACGCTCACACTTCAGGAGGGAAAACAGTGTGCTATCTAAGTGAATAAATCTAAGAGGTTGAGGGCTTCCTGGAGGATGAGGCTTGTGCTGGGCTGTGAAAAATAAGCAGAAGTTCATCACACACCCAGTTAACGTCAGAATCAGAACCTGAACCCAGGGATCCTACCATCTTTCTGGTCCAGCACAATTTCTGTGTTTAATTGCACTTCTCTTTTTTTCATCTGAAATCCCAGTTTTCTTTGTTCCTTATAACTCCTGCAAGATTTTTCTTAAAGCCTTGAAACGATACTCTTATGTATGCTGCACAAATGAAGCCAACCTCGTTTTTGGGGATGCAGGGAGTGGAAGACTGCTGGGGGGCAGAATGATGACCAGGGCATCATTGTCCCTTCTAGGATACAGCCCAGAACGTTTCCATTCCTCCATGGCACCAATGACTGCATCCTGTACTTCTGTGGCTTTCCAGGCAGCGGGCAGTATGGAGAACCTCACTCATGTTTACCTGATCACACAGCCATTACTCACCTCTTCCCACACACCCCCACACTTGCACAGAAAGCCACAGGGTGACTTACAAAAAAAAAAATCAAAAAACCTTCCACAAACCCTATTCTAAAATGTCAAGTGTTTCAGTTTTGAGCAAAAAGAAAGCTAAAGAAAGCCTGACTCATGACAGGGCTGACAAACAACTATCTGGAGGTATGCTGGTGAGTCATGCTGTGATGTGCCTTTATGTTGCGAGAGGGCCTGGGATTGAAGGAGCATCATGGGACCAGCCAGTAAAATTCCACTACTCTCCGAAGCCGGTTTGGAGGTAATTTAAAAACCCTGGGCTTTTTCCAGCCCCAATCTAGTGTAGGGCGCTCTGTACCCTCAGATATGTTGCTCTACACAGGAAACCAGGAAGAATGATTATGAATAACTGGAACAAAACCAGTATTATCTTTCCATGCCCAGTGCCATGCTGAACCAGCCGTGCTTGCTTCTGCGAACCAGCGAGACTGCTGGATTTTCTTGAAGGGTATTGGGTTGCTAAGCAACAGCGCTGGCAGCATCCATCACACCCAGTAATGTCAGTGCCCGAGGTGGCCTGTAGAGCACGTTTGCTCCTCTCCCTTGGGCCTCCCCTTGCACCACCCCCACTCCCTTGAAAACGTTAATTTGCATTTTGGGGACAGGAGCTGTGCCAGGTGATTCTGTGTATACACCACCACAGTGCAGCACATGAAACACAAATATTGTTTTTGGTTGCAAAGCAGAACATGTGACGTAGTTGAAAATACAGACTCATTTGTGTACACTCCTCATATAAGGAGTGTGGGCATAATTTAAAAACCTGCATGTCAGATATCCTGGTGTGTTCTGCCTTTAAATTATTTTTTTTTCTCCCTGCCCATAAGCATCTTACTTATACCCTGTTCTGTCCCTAGCTGTCTCCCTGCCTTTGTTCTGTGGTCTCCAGGGTGACGGAGTTATTGTTGGTGTGTAGGCTGGGTGGACAAAAGGGAGCCTATTTCTAGATGGAAGACAGCCTTATGGTTAACGATTGGACGCCGCTGTTTACAAGGCCTGTCACTGCGGCAGTTTTGCTCTGGAAGTGCCCCTTTTCTGGGTGGTGTCTCACCCGAGCACTGTGTCTCTGTGCCTCTCACTTCCTTTCGAGGGGCAGCAGGCTGAGTGAACTGGTAGAGTGCGAGAGGCAGAGTGGTGGATTAGAAAGAGGATCAGTTTGGGGACTAGACGGACCTAGATCTAAGTCCTTTCTCTTCCCAAGAGGAGCATCTCTGGCATCTTGGCAAGTTACTCCTCCCTTTCCTGAAAAGGATGTTAATAAAAACCACCTCACTGGGTGTTTTGGAGGGCTGAGTGGGATAAGGCATCAACACGCCAGGCCCTCAGTGTTCACCGAATGGCGGATATCACAAGGATTGAGTGATTCACAGATGATGATCAGTTGGAAGGGCGTTTAAAACACCATCTGATTCAGCCCAACAATGATTTCTAATTCCCTCAGGGCTACCAGTGCATAAGCGCGGCAGGTTCCAGCTGGATTGCCAAAGGCGACGCCGAGTTGATGCCTGATGTTGGGTTGGGTTTTAAGTTCTCAGTGGTCATCTATCAGGCTCAGTGGTCTTTTTTCTGGGCCCATTATGATATCTCTTGCCTTCCTTAAAGTTATCTTGGGGCCTTACAGTGGACTGAGGTCCCTCTTTATCTAACTGAAGAAGGCTGGCTGGCAGTAAACTGGCTGACTGCAGGATTTTGGTGGTGATTGAGGCCTGGTAAAGCCAAAGGGTGTGCAGGAGCTCCGGAGGACGACTTTGCTGGGTTTTCCTATGACAACTCTTACCGTGTTTTACATTTCTTCTTCTCTGAAGCCATTAAACAAGAGCTACAGCTCCACAGTTATTACCAAAAATGCTATTTTATACATTAGAAGAACACCCCACTCCTCCTAAGAATCCATACCATTCTTTCTTAGAGAACTACTACCCCCACCCCCCTACCCCCCTACTCCCCACCTTGGCCCCAGAAGGAATGCTGGGACCTTCCTGGTCTGGTCTTCTCAGTGAAGGAAGAGCTAAGCAGACAGCCTTCAACTCTAGCCTGAGATCACTTTGTCTTGTGGTCTAGCTGGACAGGCTACTCCTTTTCAGGAGTCTAGGAGGAGGAACCAGGGATCAAGTCTCTGTTTGCTCCTGGTCAGGATTGGGTGAGAAAACTGATGGGTAGAAGAAAATTTCGGAGACAGGACAGTGCACTTGGCAGACCCTAGTTGTGAGAAGTGGGGCAGGATGCCCTGGGGGCCAAGGAGAGGGAAATGAGCAAGGAGGGGCTCTTGAGAAATCCTACCAGGGAGGCTCTCTGTGAATCCCCTTCCTACTCCTGTCCTCACTGAAGGGTCCACTGGGGCACCAAACCAGAAACGGGGGAAGAATTTCTTCAAGGGAAGGATGTGGCATCCACTAGAGGTGACTTTGCATCCAGGATTGGTGACAAAATGCTTACATCTAGAATGTGGGTCAAGGACATGAGCCAGGCTTACTGGTTTTCAGTCCTGGCTTTATCGCTCTGCGCTGTCACTTCAAGCAAGTCATATAACCTCAGTGTCCTCATCAGAAAAATGGGAATAATAACAGTATATACCTTTGGGTTGTTTTGAGAGTGAAATAATCCATGTAAAGTACTTTGTAAAGCCTGGCACAAAAAACACGCCAAAACTATTACTATGAGCTTGTCTGTGGAAGAGAGACCATTTGCTCTTGTTGACATTTGTTCTTTAGCCATAAGTTAGAGATGACAGTGGATCATAAAAAGCCCCAATTCTGCACCAAAATGTGAAAGACTTTTCACTGAGCCACAGAGAAATGGTCTGCAGAAAATGCACCATCATGGCCTATGGGGCCCAGGCCAGCTCCTTGGAAGCTACTACCCTTTTTCCAACCTGCCAACAGTTTCTTTTCAGTGGTTTAGGGCATAGCACAAGGGCCTCATGGGCTCCTGGAAAATCAGGACACAGGAAGTACAAGCTGCACCCTGTAATCACACCGATTCTTCTGTCAGAGAGGTGGGACCTTGAAGGGGAGCCCGAATGGGATCCCAGGGCAAGGCCAAAGCGGGGAATGACTCTCCCAGGCCCACTGCCTCAGCATGCCCATCAGCAGTGCTCGGCAGCCCGGATCTCAGTCCAGCTGGCACAAGCCTGGGACCCAACAGGAGAGAATAGCTGCTCATTTGAGTGATAGATGCCCCCAGAATAGGTGACGACCATATAGGACCAGAGATGGGCCCTCAGAGCACCAGGCTGGTCTCCAGCTAGCTGGGGCAGGAGCATGTGGTATGCAGGCGATGCTCCCTCCACTATGCTCCCCTGCCCTGTGGGTGTTAAGTGAAAGTATTTATCTTTCCTTCTCTGATCTTTCCTCTTCATTTACAACCATTCATCTTGAGACTATAAAAACAGTGCTGGGAAGACTCTTCATATCTTGGGGAGAACATGGAAAGATAATGGGGACAGATTATGAATTATATAACATGGTGACCCATCTGCGGCAAAACCTCCTGATGTTCTAGAGGAACTGTCACATACATTCAGATTTGAGCTTGTAAGAAGGTAAAGACAATCTCCAGGGGCAAAAGGAAGAGGGAATCCCAAGCCAGAGCACCAACCACATGACTGAAGCAGTGGCATCCCTGGGGCATGGGGTGGTTATACAGACTGATTTTGGTCATCTGTGCACTTGGGTTTGGAAGTTCATCCAGGTCATTTGTGTGGCTTCCAGTTAGGTGATGTTATGAATAGGGCTGCTTTGAACATGCTAGTACATTAAGTTTGGTTGAACCTAAGACATTTCTGTTGGACAAATACCTTTAAATTATTGGATCTTAGGTATACATAAACTGAGATTTGGAGGCCACTGCTAAGCAGTTTTTCAAAGTGGTTGACCATTTAAAATTCCCAGAGTATGAGTATTCCAGTTGCTTCACAGCCTCCTCAACAATTGATATTGTCATTTCTGTTCTGCCTCATTTTAGCCACTGTGGTTGGATTTGTGGTTCCATGATGACTAAGAAGAGTGAACACTATTTCATAGGTATCTTGGTATTTTGGTATATGCTTTTGTGAAATGTTTTTGTTCATTTTTCTGTTTTTTTTTCCCTTTCTGATTTATAGTTCTTTATATACTTAACTATAAATCTTTGTCAGGTATATGTCTTACAAATATCTTTTCCCTTTCTGCTGCTTGCCATTTCAGCCTCTATGTGATGTTTTTGAAGAACAGATGTCCTTGATTTTAATTAAGTCCAGTTATCAGACTGTCATTACTTTTTGTGACCAAGTTAAGAACTGTTTGTTTACTCCAAAGTAATAAAGATATTTTCCGATGATGTCTTTCAAAATCTTTATTGTTTGTCTTTCACATTTAGATCTACAATCCATCTGGAATTCACTTTTTGTATATATAGATTTTTTTGTATATACAGAAGTTGATATTAGTTATTCCCATCTAGATATCCAAATGATCCAGTGCCATTTAATTAAAAATATATTCTTCCCCCTATTGTACTGCACTGTCACCTTTGTCGTAACTCAAGTGGCCATATATGTATTAGTCAGTGTCTGGATTCTCAATTCTGTTCCACTGGTTTTTTGTTTACCCTTGTGACAATATCATATTGTATATCATTATCTAGCTTTATATCAAGTCTTGATCTCAGGTAGAGAAAGTTCTCCAACGTCTTATTCAAGCTTGTCTTGGTTCTTATGG
Source organism: Smutsia gigantea (assembly GCA_032199065.1). Classification (NCBI taxonomy): domain Eukaryota; kingdom Metazoa; phylum Chordata; class Mammalia; order Pholidota; family Manidae; genus Smutsia; species Smutsia gigantea. Next base: position 130,459 of record JAVSCE010009593.1, read on the forward strand.
GCCTTTGCATTTCCATATGCAGTTTAGAATTAGCTTGTCAATGTCCATGTGCTCCCACTAAACCTGCTGAGATTTTTGTTAGGATTATATTGAAACTCCAGAAATGCTGAACTGTAGAGAGTTTATACTTTGCAGTTATGAAACTTTAAATGGGAATATAGGCTATATTCAATATTATGTTGGTTTCAGATATACAACATAGTGATTCAACAATTATATACATTACCAAGTGCTCACTATGGTAAGTGTAGTTACCATCTGTCACTATACCAAGATATTACAATATTATTAATTATATTTCCTATGCTGTACTTCCATTCCTGTGACTAATTTATTTTATAATTTGAAGTTTATACATCTTTATCCCCTTCACCTAGTTTACCCATCCCTCTCCTCCCTCCCTTATGGTGACCAAAGTCTGTTGTCTGTGTTTATGAGTCTATTTATTTCTTGTTTGTTTTATTTTTTAGATTTTATGTATAAGTGAAATCATATGGTATTTGTCTTTCTCTGACTCATTTCACTTTGAATAAAACTCTCTAGGTTCATCCATGTTGTTGTAAATGGCAAGAGTTCATTCTCTTTCATGGCTCAGTAATATTCCATTGTGTATATGTACCACAACTTCTTTATCTATTCATCTACTGATGGACATTTAGGTTGTTTCTATATTTTGGCTATTGTGAATAGTGCTACAATAGACAGGGGAACATATATCTTTTCAAATTAGTGATTTTGGTTTTTTGGGGTAAATTCCCAGAAGTGGCATTACTGTGTCATATGGTATTTCTATTTTTAGTTTTTTGAGAACCCTCCATACTGTCTTCCATAGTCGCTGCACCAATCAACATTCCCACCAACAGTGTACAAGGGTTCCCTTTTCTCCACATGTTGGCCAACACTTGTTATTTCTTGTTTTCTTGATATTAGCCATTCTTATTGGTGTGAGGTGATATCTCACTGTGGTTTTGATTTGTATTTCCCTGATGATTAGTGATGTTGAATATCTGTATCTTTACAATTTTCAATCTCCTGATATATGAACATGGTAGAGCTCTTGTACAACTTCCATTATGTTAATCTAGATGTTTAATTATAGATTATTTTTGATGCTGCTATAAATTCCTCATGTAGGTTCAAGGTTCACATGTACATTACCCATTTGGTCTGGGAATTCCCTTTTTAAAAATAAAGCTTTGAAATTAATATAAAAGTGATCCTAAGCAGTGATAATATTGCTGCAATGCCTGTTAGGAGAAAATTAAAAAAACTGTCCCAGGAGTAATATGCTTTCAATCTAGGTAGCTCAAGATTATTACAAATAGAGGCTTACTATATATGGGTTCACAAACCCAAATTACAAAACATACAGTGAACCAACCCATAAGCAAGATTCAGTAGATGAAGCAACAGTCAGATTAGATCAAAACAACTTAATAGAACTATCAAATAGACTCTAAAATAAATATATTTAAAATAATTAAAGATGTTAAATAAGACATTGAAATATATGAAGAGAATAAGACATCATAAAGAGCAGGTAGATTTGAAAAATAATCTAATAATATAAATGAAAAACATAGGTATTAAAATTAAAAACTCAGTGGCTAGGTTAGACAAAGCTAAAGGGGAATTAGAGAATTGGAAGGTACAGAGTGGAGGGGATTTCACAGAGAGTAGCTCAGAGAGATGAAGAGATGAAAAATATGAAATAAAGGTTCAGAGACAAGTAGAACAGGATGAGAAGTTCCAATATACATATAATGGGATTTTCAGAAGGTAAGAAGATAAACAATGGAGAAAAAGCAGTGATTAAAGACATAATGGCTAAGAAATTTTCAGAATTGATTAGGCTTGAATCCTATAAGTCAAAAAACCTAATAAATCTAGAGCAGAATTAAAAAAAAATCTGTAGTATAGAGGGAAAGGGGGAAATCAATAAACTCAAACAATCCAACAGAAGGAGAGAGAAAGAAAAGAAACAAAGAAAAAGTAAAGAGGAAAGTTCAAGACAAGGCAATAGTGATAAACCTAAAGGTATGAGTAATCGTAAGTATAAACAGAATAATTATTGAAAGGCAAAACAGTAAGGTTGAAAGTAAAATAATGAGAAGATACGCTTCGAGGGAATACCAATCAAAAGTAATCTGGTGTAGCTGTAATAATATCAGAAAAATAGTTTTTGAGTATACAAGCACTATTAGAGAGAAAGATGGCCACTACATATGATAAAAGGATTGGAATGGTTTATTAAGATACTCCACATAGGTTGCACCTAATAAGATCACCTTAAAATGTATATAGCAAAAAATTACATAATACAGGGAAATATGGACAAATCCATAGTTATACTGGGAGGTTTTAACATGCTTCACATCATAATTGATTAACCAGGAAGACAGAAAATAACAGGTGATTTGACAACACGATGAATGAGTTTGAGCAAAAATCATATATGTAATCCTATGTTCATCAGTAGGGCAGGTATGTTCTTTGTAAGTAAACTGGCAAATTTATAGAAGTTGGCTGTATACTGTTTATGCTATGAGGCCATTTTATGTAAAGTTTAAAAACTTATAAAACTATACTGTGCAATACTTGTGGATATTATACATTTTAAAAGCATAAAACACAAAAGAATAATAACCCCCAAATTCAGGCTGTGGGTTTCTCTGGACATGAAAGGAAGAAAAGGGGGCAAGAGAAGGACATATTAAGGTCCCCCACAGTATCTGAAGTGCTTTTTAAAAATAAATGAAAGAAAAGAAAAGATCAGTTCTCTGTCCTGGTCCAGACTGAGTAAACCCTCTAGGCCTATCTTTCCCACTAATTACAATGAAAACTCTGGGCCAAAGAAGTACCTACCTGAGGACTCTGAAAACTAATAGCAGGCAGATGGAGGAGGGGAGACAAAACTTGAAGAATGATCCATTGAAGAAGGAGTTTCTCATTTTTTCCCCTCTTTCATGTCCCAAGTTTGATCTGAGGGCTGCCTAGTTGTGACCTAAAATTCTGAGAGAAACTGTTTCCTAGAAGGCCAGAAGACCGAGAAAAGGGGTCCTGGGAACTAGTGAGTAGGAGAAATTCTAGAGAGGAGAGAGCTGAGGAAGGGGGAATCCCCTAATTCTTTGTGGGAACCACCATCAATCCTGGGCTGGGCCTGGAGCTGCCTATGCCCAGGGCAGGTCTGAAAGCAGTAGTACAAAGGCTTTGGACACTGGAACCCCCAAAACAGAAGACAAGATAGCACTTATGATCTGTACCCATCTGGGATGACTGCCTGCTAAAACAAAACAAAATCAACATTCTGTAGAGATTTTTTTTTTAAGCAGGATCTAGAGTCTTACAGTATAATATTCAAAATGCAAGGATACAAGGCAAACTTACTTGACTTACAAAGAACCAGGAAAATGTGAGCATTTCTCAAAGGAAAAGTCAACCAGTGATGCTAATCCTGAGATGGCCTAGACGTTGGAATTATCACACAAAGACTGTAAGGCAGCTATTAGAATCATGCCCATAGGGTAAAGGTAAACACCCTCAAATGGAAATACAGAATTAGTGGACAGGAAAATAGAAACTACAGAAAAAGAATGAAATGGAAATTTTAGAAAGGAAAATGATAATATCTGAAGTAAAAAAATTCATCGAATGGATTCAATAGCAGAGTGAAGATGGCAGAGGAGTCAGTGAACTTAAAGACAGATCAATAAAAATGATCCAGTCTGAAGGCCAGAGAGAAAAATGGTTGAAAAAATTTTAACAGAATCTCAGGTCCTGTGGGATCTTCTTGTTGGGCTACCAGAAGAAGAGAGGAAAGAGACTGGAACAGAAACAGATTATTTGAAGAATTTATCATTGAAAACATTCCAAATTTGGTGAAAAACACATATTTGTAGCTTCAAAAAGCTCAGTTAATCTCCAACAGATAAGCTAAAGGAGAATTATATCTAGGTACATCATAAACTGTTGAAAACCAAATACCATGAAAAAAATCTTGAAAGCAGCCAGAGGTACGTAACACATTGTATGTAGGGGAACAATGACTCATATGACCAAGGATTTCTCGCGAGAAATCATGGAGGCCAGAAGACAGGAGTGCAACATCTTTAAAATGCTTAAATAAAAGAACTATTACCCCCAAATTCCAGAGAAAATGTCATTTAGGAATGATGATAAAGACATTCTCAGATTAAGGAAAAGTAAGAGAATTCTTTGCTATCAGATCTGTTCAAAGTAAAGGCTAAAGAGAGTTCTATGGGTCAAGGTAAGTGACACCAGAGGAAAACTTGGAACTACAGGAACCAAGAAAGAACAATAGCAATAGTAAATATCTGAGTAAGTCTAACAGACTGCTTTTCTCCTTAAGAGGAGAAAAAAAAAACCCTCAAGAGTTCTTTAAATATGTCTTAAAGCAAAAACTAGAACATTAGTGGAGTTCTCTGTGTATTTAGAAATAATACATACGACAATCATAACAGAAAGGGAGGAGAGTAAAGGGATGTATGTGGTTGTGAAGCTCTTGCATTTTAGGAAGCAGTAGAATAGTAACTTGAAGCAGACTGTGAAAGATTAGGAATGTATACTATAATCTCTAGAACAACCACTAAAGAGAATAATAGGAAGAGAGAGACCCAAAAGCCAACAGATAATTTACAACAGAATACTGAAAAATACAAATAGTGCAAAAGAAGGCAGGAAAGGTGAACAGAACCAAAAACAGAGGGGACAAATGGAAACAAATACTAAAATGATAGGCCTAAACCCAACCCTACCCATAGTTACACTGAATGTAGATGATCTAAACACATCAGTGAGAAAACAGATTGCCAGGTTGGGTAAATAGAAGACCCAAATGTAAGATTCCCCAGGTTAAATATGACATAGGTTAAAAAAGAGCAAATACAGTGAAACGATAGAACCAGATGGTAGCTACCTATGAGTTAATTATATTCCTTGCTGTTATACTCTATATGCTTGTAGTATTTATGATAATTATAAAAGAAAGTTGGAAAAGTTAATTTTCTCTAAAATCTCCCATGATTCCCTTTTTCCACTGAGCTAAAATCATACAAGATCTCAAGGGGTCTAGCTCCCATTTGACTGTCCATCTTATTTCCTGCTAGTCCCGTATATAACCAGATCAGTGTAGGGGCCAGGAGCCTAGGATCTGGGATCAGGCAACCAGACCTCGAATTCCGCCTCTCACCTGCTGAGCATGTGCAAAGAACTTAACCTCTTTAAACCTCAGAAGGCTTCCGCTATGAAATAATACAACATTACCTAAGGGTTTATTTTGAGGAATAAACATACTATGGTACCAAAGTACTTGGCATAATGCTTGGCCAACATAGGAATTTTCAATAAATATTAGCTATTACCTGCCAACCTGGTTTAGCTGGTGTTCTAAAAACAACTGTATATCATCTTATCTCCCTGCCTTTTCTTATTAACCAACTGCAGATTGCAAGCTATTAATGGGTGGTGAAATCAACTGAGTGGATTATGACCAGAATTTTTAGAAACTGTAATAAAATGATATAGAATAGAAGAGAATGGGATAGAATGTAATGAAACCAAACGGAACAGATTAGAATGGAATTTTAAAAAGGCGAATTGTGTGTGTTAAGTTTCAGTGTATGGGTATAAAATGTACTTCTTACGGTGGGTTTTGGGCTTAAAAGGGTTTGAGAAACACTGGTTTCCATGAATTCTTTGGCCTAGAAAAATGAGCCTCCTGTTCCTCTTTAGTGGATTTTCAAGGCCCTTTAAGACCCAACTCCTCTCAGAAGTCTTCACGTGATCGGTGTCGTTGGGCTGCCCATGCTGACGGCAAACCTGTCTTCCCTGCAGGGTAGTTTCAGGTCTGGAGACAAGGAGTAAACCTCTGGCTCGTGTTCCAGATTTCCTACCTAGGTTTCTAACTTATTTCATAATCTAGCTCCCATTTTGTGCTTTGACTCTAGTAACAGGATTTATAGACCCCCAGGGTTCGGCCTGGGTGGTGGGAGTCTCCCAGGCCACTAGTGTGACCACCAGAGAGCCAGTACTTAGTCAGCTCTTTCCTGCCAGTTTTCACCGAAGCCGTGTCAGGGGTGGTCTTTGCCTGGCTCCCCCCAAATGAACCCTGGGACAGCTGCCCATCCTTTTTTCAATTATTTAACACACATACCAGTCGTTCTTATTATTTGTGAACATGGGATTAGTGAATACTGAATCATTGCCCCAGGAAAAAACAGGATTAGGTTCCTGCAAGCCTCTAGTCACAAAATTTCCGTTAACCCAGTACATAACCTTGTTATGCATGTGTTTCTGTTCAGAGACCCTATTTAATATACATTGTTGATTTGTTAGCATTGAACTTGTGGCCAGCAGGATAACACACCTGAAGGAAGCTCCTCTGACATATTTTTTCCATCAGGCCCATCCCAGACTTCTTGCACTTAGGACCACTTGACAGAACGTCAGCCCTGTGCTTGGGAGCCTTTTGAAACAGTGGAATCACCAACAAAAATCACCAAATGCAAAAAACGTGGCACTGAATAGACCGAGAAAAGTCTATCATGTCTTGTTGACAGTACCAGAGCTGAACTAAGAAAGGAGGGCATTCCCTTGTTCAGCCTCAGCTGGGAACGTGTGCAGAGGACACTCAGACGTTTCAGCACTCTGAGCATGTACACACCACGAACAATTGGGAAAGCACCGTGAGTACTGATTTTGGGGTTACAAATCAATTTTAGTAAGTAGGAGAATTTGCAAATATGGAATCCGTGAATAATGGAGATCAATGTATATCAAGTGTCTGTTTGCCAAGCACCCCGAGTAGGGGAGCTCCACATATGGCGGACAGGCCTGGCTTTTGCCCCTGTGGAGCCTACAGACAAGTGCGGGAGGCAGAACCCAAGTCACCTGAGTACATCTATTATTTCAAATTGTGGAAAGTGCAATAAGGGAAGTGGCCCCATTCAGTGATGAGAGGGGTTGGGAAATACCTCTCTGGAACCTTAAGTGCCAGAGGAGTCAGCCACATGTCAAGAAAAATATAGAATATTCTAGACTATGAGAACCACACACACACACACACACACACACACACACACACACACAAAGCCCTGAGATGGGAAAAAGCTTGTAGTCTCAAGTTTCAAGCATTCAATCTGTGAGCAGATCCTTTGGGCTGTATCTTTCTAACGTATCTCAGAGCCGGCTGTACGCCCTGCTGCAAGGAACCAGAGGAAGCCAGTGTGGCCACAGCACAGAAGGGATGGGAGAAGGTGGACTGAGAGGCTGGCAGGGGCCAGACTGTGCATGACTTTATAGGCCCTGGGAAAGAGTTTGGCTGCCACTGAAATGCTATGGGAAGCTGTATACATGCAGGTTATAAACCAGGGCGTGATGAGATGTGACTTATATTCTAAGCCCGGGTACTCCTGAGGGCAGGAAGCGTCCCGAGGGGGTAAGAGCAGAAGTGAGTTCTCCTGTGGCCATTCCAGTAGCCCTGAGCCTGGGTGCCGGTAACAGCGATGGAGGAAACTGGTTGATTTGGGAGGTATTTTGGAGGTGAAATCACAGGACCTGCTGATGGCTGAGAGGTGGCCCTGAGAGAGAGGCCCTGAGCCCTCTGAGCTCTGCCTCTGGGGCTCAGCTCCTCCTGTCACTAGCCCTGGGCCAAGCTCTCCTTTCCTCTCATTCCTGCAGGCCTGGCCCTGCCACGCGCTCCGCTCTGAGCCTCCTTCCTGATGCCTGACTCGAGCTCCTTTGGGGTGCTGTTTGCCTCTTTCCTGCTCTCGTCACATGCTGTCCAGGGCCGTTAGAAGTTTCTGGTTGTGTCTTTCTCACCAGGTGAGTGGAAGGCCATGGAGGGTCTGCCATGGCCTCTGACGATGCCCACACGGGCATCTCCTGCTTGGATCCTCCCCCTGACCCCAGATTTGCATTTCCAAACCGTCTACTCAGTGCCTGTATTCAAACGATAGGCATCTCAGATGAATTTGTCCAAGACTGAGCTCCTCACAGGCCCCACAGGGCTTCTCCCCACCTCCTCTCAGTGTTGTCTCCGCTCAGCTGACGGAAGCTTCGCCCTCGTTCCTCAAGCCAAAGAGCTGGGAGTCCTTGGTTCCTCGCTCCTGCCCCTGTGAGCCCTTCAGCAAGCCCTTTAGGCTCTGCCTTTCCCCTATATCTGGAATCTGACCACTTCTCACCACCTCCCCGTCCACCTTGCTGATTCAAGCCACCACCTGTTCTGTCCTGGGGATCATCGCTTAGAGTCCTTCTGGTCCTTCGCCACTCTGACACCCCTGTGCTGTGCTGTGTCCCCCGTCCACTCCTGCCACTGTGCCCTGTACTCTTGCTTGGACTTCTGCGCCCACTCAGAGCCTCTGTACTTGCTCTGGAGGAGGTCTTCCTGCCAGTCTGCCAGGAGGTCTTTCCCCCACATATCTGCCCCAATCATCCCTTGTCTCCTAGCGTCCTCACTGAATTCCTCTTCTTGGTGAGGTCATCCCTGATCACCCTAATTAAAATTGCAAATAACCCTCCTTCTCTGACCCACTCCCCCACTTTCCTGATTCATTTTTCTGCATAGCACTGATGATCCTCTAATATTCTATATATTTTTTGTTTATTGTCTATCTCTTGCTAGAATGCAAACTCCAGGAGGGTAGGTGTGTTTGTTTATTTTGTGACCCTGTGTTGCTGGGACTTAAAACAATGCCAGCAGGGCCAGCTGCACCAGCACACTGAGAAGTCGCACTAGGCCTCATACTCAGAGGGCCCCGTCCTCGGTTTAATGCTCTGCTATTGCTCTCTTGAAATCCTTACTAATTTTTGAACAAGGCTCTTTGCCCATTTTCATTTTACACAGGGTCCCTGCAAGTATGTAGCCACTCCTGACTGCCAGGCACATAGTAGACACTCAACAAATAACTCATGGAATGTTGAATGTGGTAGTTTGCAAAGCAGGTGTGATATATAAGTGGTTGCTGACCGATCCACTGACTGGAGGGAGGGCTTATCATTCATTCCCAATTCATTCATTCATTCATTCATTCCCTGAGTCATTCCATGAATATTTATCTGAAAAGACTGGAATTAAAATTTTGGCACACTGATTGTGAGCCTCATGTATGGTGCTCACCCTTCATAGACTTGAGGTATTTTAAGTACCACAGCTTCCTGTGTTGTAAGGACGAGGGTCCCCATGTACCAGTGAGGAAACTGTAAAGTTAAGTTGTTGCCTGAGGCCATTGGCTGGTGGGAGCCATAGCTGTGGTCAGGCCTGTGCCGGGGCTGCTCCTGTGTCCTCAGGCACCTCTAGGATTGCTCTGCCTTCACAGCACCCCTCCCAGACTCAGCCTCTGCCCACCTTTCCTCACCTCATGCCGTTCAGAATTGGGAGGAGTCTGCTCTCTGTCTTTTTCTTTCTTATTATGGACGAATCCAGGTGTCACTTCCCCTAGGTGGACACGCATGTTGAAGCCATCTCTGAGGGATGAGACCCAGGGCTCCGGCAAGAAGGACTTTTAGATCCCTGGAAGCAGCAAGAGTTGAGGCCCTGGGTGAGGCAGAGACCCCAAAGTCCTGAAGTCTCCCCACACAGGTGCCCGGAATCTGTCCACACAGCAGGTATAGAAATGGGAAAATAGTCTCAATTTTGGTCACGAATTCTAGAAAGCTGTGCAATGCTAAGGAAGTCCATTCTGAATAATATTTCTTATAGAAAGACGAGAAAATGAAAGCAGTTAATCATAGGATGAATTTTGGTAGACCACGATGGCAATTCAGGTGGAAACACTAATTTAAAAACCTATGCATGCACAGCTGACATCTCAGGGAGGTAGGGGTTTGTGATTGAGTCAGAAGTAACTGCATCCTCTGGAACTCACAAGCTAGAAATGGGTACCAGATCTTAGTTACACAATCCAGGAGAAACTGATGTTGTAGGAGCCAGATGAAAAGATGTCCTTCCCAAATATTTGACCTTGGCATTCGTCTTCGTGGTTTCATTTGAAAAAAGGGTGGGGGGAGTTCCTGAAATTCTCAGAATGTATAAAACTCTAAGTTTTGAAATGATAAATACAATAAATAAATAATGTAAGAATATACAGTAGGTAATTATATATATGTGTGTGTATATATATATATATGTACACATTCAACCTATATTTTATATATAAGATAAAAATAAATACAATAATAACAAATATATAAAAATATAACATAAAAAACCCCCATAACTATTGGAATTTTGTGGGGAGCTTGCCTTTTGCACTCAGCCCCACCTTCTCTATGGCATTTGGGTACTTTAGCTGCCAAGTAAGAGAAACTGAACCCAGCCCAGCTTAGGACAAAGGTGGTTGTATTTATTTATTTTTTGCTTCTGTCACTAGCAGAGGCAGGGGGTGGGCCTGGGGATGCACAAGGCTCTCCCCACCTCTCCTCGTCACCGCAGCATGGCTCTCCGAGACCCGTGCCATTAGTTCTGGCGCTGGCTGCAGACCCGGGTCCTCCTGTGAGAGGAGTGTGCCGCCTGACCCCGAGGCCTCCATGGCCTGATGCTCAGAGGGGCCAAGGGAGCTTCTCTTGGTCCGAGCAGCAACATGTCAAATAGGCATCAAATTGTGGATGAGCTGGGTGGCCCTGCTTGGTCACATGTCCCTCCCTTGGCCTTCCAGGAGGTCGGTAGGAGCGATGGGGTACTGAGATGGGCCAGGTCTGTGCAGCCTCCCCACCTGTTCCAGGGGGAGGCACTGTGACTGGGGCTTCCAGACCACATTGGCTTGGGGAGAAGCAGCTCCCCAAAGGAACAAGGAAAGGAAACAATAGTCACCCATAATCTCGGCTTTTTTTCCCCATGCTAATGAGACATTTTCTCTCTGATACTGACACAAGGTACCATTTTATGAAGAATGTTGTATAAAGCCCTTTCTCCTAGATGTTTCCCTAATCTGGGTGTTCTGTGGTCCAGCTGAAAGATTTGAGGGAAAAAAAATCCCTCAGTCTGAGAATCACTTTATTTCTTATTTGAGGAACAGTTGATAAAATGTGGGCTCTGACGGCAAACTAAAAAGCTTCTGCACAGCAAAGGAAACCATCTACAAAATGAGAAGGGAACCAACCTACTGAATGGCAGAAAATATTTGCAAATCATATATCTGATAAGGGCTAATATCCAAAATATAAAGAACTCATACAACTCAATAGCAAAAACACAAAGAATCTAATTTAAAAGTGGCCAGAGGATCTGAACAGACCTTTTCCCAAAGAAGACACGCAAATGGCCAACATTAAAAAACACTCAACATCACTAATCATCAGGGAAATGCAAATCAAAGCCACACTGGGGTATCACCTCACAATGTTAGGATGGCTAGTATCATAAAGACAAGAAATAAGTGCTGGTGAGGATTTGGAAAAAAAGGGAACCCTCCTGCACTGTTGGTGGGAATGCAAATTGGTACAGCCCTATGGAAAACAGTATGGAGTTTTCAAAAAATTAAAAAATAGAACTACCATATGATCCAGTAACTCCACTTCTGGGTATTCATTTGAAGAAAATGAAAACACTAATTCAAAAATATATATGCACCCCTATGTTTATTGCAGCATTATTTACAATAACCTAGACATGGAAAAAACCTAAGTGTCCATCAGTGCATGAATGGTTAAGGAAAATGTGGTGTGTGTGTGTGTGTGTGTGTGTGTGTGTGTTATAATGGAATATTATTCAGCTATAGAAAAGAAGAAAATCTTGCCATTTGCAACAACATGGATGGGACCTTGAGAGCATTTTACTAAGTAAGATTAAATCAGACAGAGAAAGACAATTACTATATGATCTCACTTGTATGTGGAATCTAAAAAATTGAAAAAAAAACAGGTAAAAAACCAAGCTCATGGGTACAGAAAATAGATTAATGGCTGTCAGAGGGGAGGGGTAAGAGGTGTTGAAATGGGAAGACGGAGTCAAAAGGTACAAACTGCCAGTTATAAAATAAGTTAAGTCCTGGGGATGTAATGTAGAGCATGGTGAATATGATCAATAATGCTGTATTGCATATTTGAAAGTTGCTAAGAGAGTAGATTTAAAAAATTCTCATCACAAGAGAGAAAACTTTTGTAACTATATGGTGATGGACGTTAACTAGACGATGTGGTGACCATTTTGCAACATATACAAATACAAAATCATTATGTTGTACGCCTGAAGCTAATATATCAATTTTACCTCAGTGAAGAATAACACAAAACCACAAACAAACAAGAAAACCCATAGGCTCTGGAGTCAGACAAACATAGATTTAAATCCTCACTTGGCTGTGGAATAGGAACTTTGGAACATTCTTTAGGTTCTGTTGGCCTCACTTCTCTCATCTGTAAAATGCTGATAAAATTACACACCCTCCTAGTTTTAAGATAAGAATTAGGTAAGAAAACATGTGCTCTGAAATAGCACAGGGAGTCAGCAGATGCTCTTTGAGCTACCGTGTCTTGCAAATACCAGCTGGGTACCCTTTAGTCCTCAGGAAGCCTTCGAACAGCAAATTGTGACAAACAGCAGGAATACTCTATGCATACCCTTACCGTTTGCCACATTCATGACACTGAAATTTGCCCCCTGAACAACACAGGGGTTGGGGTGCCAATGCCCCAGGCAGTTGAAAATCTGAGTAGAACTTTTGAGGCCCCAAAACTTAACTAGCCTATTGTTGACCAGATGCCTTACCAATAACATAAGCAGTTGGTTAATGCATACATCATATATGTATAATACACTATATTCTTACAATAAAGTAAGCTAGAGAAAAGAAAATATTATTAGGAAAATCAGAAAGAAGAGAAAATACATTCACAGTATTGTACTGTATTTATTGAAAAAAATCCACATATAAATGGACCTGCATAGTTCAAATCCATGTTGTTCAAGGGTTAACTGTAACACATTCAAGCCTTTCTTTTCCCTTGGAAGACAGGCTCTGTGCGATGCGGTGCTGTGTGTTATCTGTTTTTGTGTCCCCACTGCCAAACTCAATGCCGGGAACACAATGGGTATTCAATCAATGTGGAGCTGCTGAAAGACTGAGGCATCAGGCAGAGGTTTTGAGGGTGATTGATTAATGGTGCCTTTAGAAAAGCAGGGCATGTGAGTTACATGCACACAGAGCAAATGTTTGACTATTTTCAGGACTTGTTTAACCTGGGGTACATTTACCTGGACCCCAAAGGGACTGTTTATGTGAACATGTCATCTTTACTGGTTAGACGCAGCATAGGGAAGAGGTGGAGTTACACCGCCTGAGGTTGCATCCTTACTCCACCATTGACTTGCTTCTGGGATCTTGGGCAAGTTTCTTTCTTTCTTTTTTTTCAAGTTGCTTTTTTTGTGCCCCAGTTTCCTCATCCTTAAAATGGGATGGCATGATACCAGCCATATTGGGCTGTTGGGAGAATTCAACAAAGTAATGAAAAAAAAATCTGTGTTATGTAGTATGTGCCCCACATTACATATATGCTCAGAATAAAAACTACTGCCCAATGTATCAGAATATGATTCAGACTGTGGAAAGGGGCCTGATTTGGGGCCACAGGGCTGGCTAGGTGGTCACCATATTTGTAGCAGTATAGGTTTAGCCACTATAACAAAGACATCCCGAAGTAGTGTGACTTACCAAGATGGAAGTTGATCTCTTTCCCATGTAACAGCCTGGAGGTCAGCCATTCAAGGCTGTCAGAGCAGCTCTGCCGCCTCTCTAGGCACTTTCCATCTCTGTGTCTGAGGAGACTGCTCCAGTTCTTGCCATAGCCTCCTAGCAGTGGAGAGGGGACTATACTTCCAAGTGTTTGACAGGAATAAGATGTGACCCCCATCATTGAGCTAACATTACCTAGTCACATGACCACACCTCCTGCAAGGGGGGCTGGGAAATGTAGTCTCTAGCTGACAGCATGTTGCCAACTAAACTGTCATACTAAAGGAGGATGGAAGGACAGAAACTGGGGGACAACCAGTAGTCTGCCATAGCCACTCCAAACCTCAGAAAAAAAGGCAAGAGTGATAGTTACCTCTCAGAAGAGCTCTTGGCTGGGTTCCCACAGCAGCAATGCACTGTGTGAAGCCAAACTCCCCACACACCAGAAGAGAATTTAGGAAATGATTCAGTCTCCCTGGCTGACTCAGACACTGAGCATCCTGGAGAGAAAAGTGGCTCTACACCCATTTGGGGCTTGGGGTTTAGTTTATAATAATAATAATGACTTTGGCACAGAAAACTTCCTGAGAGTTAATGAATGACTGGCTTGGATTAATAGCCCAAATCACTGCCTGAAGTCTATCAACTCCTTCCAGCTTCATATTGATCTACAGGAAATTCATTGTACACCCAGCTATTACTGCTTCAATCTCACAAAATAAAAATGAATGGATGCTTCATTGGAACTTGGAAAAAAACTTGGTCACCATTGTGTGTGGCCACCATGCTATTATTATTTTTTTCTAGGCACATTTCCTGCACTTTCTTTGGTTTTTCTTTCTGGCTTCAATTTGCTACAGCGGTAGTGACAGCTGGCCCATTAGATTAGCTTTAATCCCCTTGCTATTTATAGTGCACTCTGTAAAGCTGGACACACTGGTGATTCCCTATTTAAATTTGTCTTACCGGCTAGACTGGGAGCTCCATGAGGTCAGAGACAGTCAGTAGACTCCTGGCTCTTCAGATCCTGACCGTAGCACCATTCAGGAACTGCTTGTTGGATTTAACCAAATAGAATAGCTGCTGAATTTTGAAGAAGTTGCCATCAGTCCAGTGGATTACTCAAAGCAAACCTGGGAATCTCTGCATTTAGCTGGGTTTAAAAAATTTGTTCAAAATTTGATCAGTTTCCAGGGAGAATGACTTGAAACAGAAAGGAAGGGATGTAGTAGTTGTAGAAGATGATGTCTAATGCTATCAAACTGTCAACTGTGAAGGGACACCAGGGGCGTGTTAAAGGAACTGGTGACTTCTCTGGCCTGTAGGAACTCCGAAGGCATCCTAGCCTCAGAGTTCCCTGCCAGTTTTGATGTCATCAATAAAATCAGCGTATTTCCCTCAGCAAAGTCCCCTGGTTCAGGGAATTAGAATTTATGGATGGCTCCAGATTTCTTTGGCCATGCTACTTAAACTCCTGCCTTCTTGTATGGCATGTGATAGCATCTATGAGGAACTTGCTAAGTGAAAGGTGCAAGCCCAAGAAAAGATCCCACCAGCTCATCTTGCCGTGTCTCTGTGAACTGAGCACTGCAATGATATTGGGAGGACCCTCTCTCAGTGGAGGATGACAGCTTGTGCCTTTAATAACTTTTTACCTTGATTCCACGCTGGTACTCCAAGGTGGGCTTCAGACAGTCTCCCCAACCCAATCCAATCCCAATTAAAACAAGCCAGTGGGTCCCAGCCACAGAAAATTCCTGGCAACAACGGAGGTGTTGGTGGCTTTTAAATCAGGGTTGGAGAGTGAGCTAAAGAAACCGGAAGCGTGGCACAGTGAGGGAGGTTAGGTAGCAATAGGATTAAGGGCTTAGAAAATGCTTATTTCCTTCTGTTGTCCTTATAAGAACTGATAAGGGGTTTTAATGAGTTTTGCGGGGGAGAGAGACTTCGAAAAGAATGAGGGAGTTTAATCAATTAGATCTTCCCAACTTAGATTTCCCAGTGTTTGTTACATGGTGTGTTGGCCAAGTTACATGTGCTAAAAATAGAAATGAAAGCTCCATAACATTACGCTTTGACCTGCTGTCATCTTTTGGTTAATACTGTGGCACTGTGTCTGGGCAGTATGCATCTAGTCAGACATGTAATTATCAAACATATAGATTACTAAAGCTAGGGGAGTTAAAAATTTCTCTAGCAAAGGGAGTACGGGCTAGTAGAATTCTCATATGTAAAAAGCTTTGACTAGCTCAGCACAGACAGACTTTCTCAATAAATTGCTTTATCAGAAGATGAGAAATGACAGATACTTGCAGTTCTTTCAACAAGAGCTTTAAGAAAGTCAGAGATGCTTCCTTTAACCCTTCAACAAGTGATGACCCTCCAGATTTTGTGACCAGTAGCACTTGACCCATTCCTTAACCTCTCTGAACCTCAGATTCTTTGTTAGGTTAAATGAGATTCTATTGCAGTCTACCATTCTAGGGTTTTCAGATCTGAAAATGAAAGGGTGCTGGGTGAATAAGGTCTTAAGAATGGGCTCTGGCACAAAAGTGAGCATCTATTACTGATGTGTTAGTCTTCAGGTCTTCTTTAGAAAAGGCATCTATTGAACTTCAAGACTTTCGGCATCAGAGTCCTGAATTCTATCTACCCTGTTCACATTGTTTTTATTTGATCAGGTTTTCATGTAGTGCTTCTCAATATTCCAATGGATAGTTTAAGGAATGAATATAATTCAATGACATATTCTCTTTCTCATGCTTCTCTCTCCTCCTGCTAACACACACACACACACACACACACACACACACACACACACATGCATGCACAGAAGCACACATACAATGTTTACCTAATTTTTTCCTAATTATTACACCTGGAGCTGCTGCAGTCTCAGAAGCAGCATGGTGTGACAGAAAGACTGGGAGGTTTAGAAAAGGCCAGAGTGTGAATTTCAGCTCCACTTACCTGCTGAGTGGCTTGAAGCAACAGGAAATCTCTCTGTTTACTTATTAGTTTCCTATTGCATCTGCAATATACGGTTGACCCTTGAACAACACGGGTTTGAATGTACACAGATGTTTTTCAATAAATATACTGGAAATTTTTTTGGAGATTTGCGATGATCTGAAAGAACATTTTCTTTCCTCTAGCTTACTTTATTGTAAGAATATAGGATATAATACATATAACACACAAAATATGTGTTAATCGGCTGTTTACGTTATTGGTAAGGCTTTTGGTCAATAGTAGCCTATTAGTGGGTAAGTTTTGGGAGAGTCAATAGTTATGCCTGGGTTTTCAACTGCATGGGGGGTTGGTGCCCCAAAACCCTGTGCCGTTCAAGGCCAACTGTACTATCACAAGCTTGCTGGCTTCAAATGATACACGTTTATTCTTTAATTCAGAGGTCAGACGTTGGGAATTGACTCTACTGGCAGAAATCACGTTAGCAGGACTGTAGGGGAGAGTCTGTTTCTTTGCCTTCTCCAGCTTCTAATGCCATATTCTTGCATTTCTTTGTTCCTTCATCTTCAAAGCCAGCAGCAGAGCATCTTGCTTCTGTGGTCACATTACCTTTTTTGTCAAATCTTCCCCTGCCTCCTTCTTACAAGAACATTTGTGATTGCATTAAGGGTCCCCTGGATAATCCAGGGTCCTAGCTTCATTTTGAAACCTTTGAATTAATTATACATGCAGAGTCTCCTTGGCCATATAAAGCAACATTGGCAGGTTGCTGGGATTGGGGTGTAGACATCTTTGGGGGCCATATTCAGCCTCCCACATGCATCTATTGAGGGAGGAGAGTAATCTTTATTCTATGGGACACACAAATTTAGAAAGGTAACATTTGTGAAAATGCACATAGTAGAAGCCAATAAATGTTGCTGAGTCAGGTGGACCCAGTGAGAAGCACAGACCCAGGACTGATGGGGCTGGGTATGTTCAGGGGCCAAGGCGGCTACAGGTGCCAGTGGCTCTGGACACAGGATGACTCCAGGAGCAGGGCTCGAAGGACGACATAAGATGCTTCAAAAATAGGTCCTGATGCCCAGACCAGGGAAGACAAGGCTTTATGACTTCCCTTGGATTTGGGTTTCCCAAGTGGGAAGATTATTATTTTTACTGCTTAGAGATCTGAGAGTGCCCAGTACCCCATAATACAGATGTGGCAGACTGAACTCCGCCATGAAGAGTCTTAATGCATTTGGGGCCCTGCTCTAGCCGCAGCACAAATATCTTCTTTCTTTCCCTGGAGCTGGGTGTTCACCAGGCGGTTATGATGTTACACAGGAAGAGACAATGTACAAAAGTCTTTTGTTTTCCAGAAGGCAGTGTGGTCACCTGCCCAGTGGGCTACTAATTGCCACTCAATCCCCCTTTCCCACAAAATTTCATTATGTGATATATGGAAATGAGATTAGTCTCCACCCTCCTTGGGGCAGGGGGTCGGGGCCAGCGGGCAACCACTTCCCTGGAACCAGCGCCTTCCCTCCGGCCTTTCTCTAATGAGGAGCTGCCAGTGCTCAGAGGTGCTGGGAATCCCATGGGAGAGGCCCGGAACAGTGGCTCACAGGCCCACGCTCTCTGAACACAGCTCCTGGCAGGAGAAGCCAGCAGGGGGGCAAGGTCTGGAGAGGGGCTCTCCCAAGGAATGCCGTGGGTCCCCAAAGTGCAGTCACAAGAAGAGGAATTGCTGTTGGGCTTCGGCTCGGCTGCCCCTGGGAATTCATAGCGCAGGAACATGGAGTACTCACCCTTTGTTTAATTGTGGGAGCCCGACTGACACTCTTTCTGTCCCTGGGAGAGAGCAGTAGGTGACATCAGTCACGCCTCAGGGTGACCCTCCTTGCCTTCCCAGCTCCTTTCTGAGACTTCCCTCCTTGGATGCTCCTAGTAACTCGGGGGGGGGGGGGCTGCTGAGATGTAACATCATAGGTCTCACTTTTCACTCCACAAGAACTGGGCCCAGAGAGCTTGAGGGACTCCCCAGGGTCACACAGCACATGAGGCCAGCCTGAGTCCAGCTCTGGTCATGATACCAAGAACCAGGAGCCTGACAGTTTCTGACCCTCTCTTATGGGTTTATTCATTCTGAGGACAGTTTTTTTTTACACTCCTCAGCATTATCTTATTGAGGTGTAGGGTCACCAGCCATCTCGGTTTGCTCGGGACTGAGGGCTTTTCGGGGCTGCGGGATTTTCAGATTTAAAACTTGGAAAGTCCTGGGCAAACGGGCACTGGTTGGTCACCCTATGTAAGGCTGCTCGTAAGCACCTGGTCACCTGTCCAGTGGGGTTTGGGGGTAGAGTAGATGTGTCTGCCTGCATCCTCTAGGAGTGGTGCAGTGCTGCGTCCTGTCCAGGTCTGATCGGGAAAATAGAAGGCCGGCAAAGTGTTGGAACAGAGAGAAAATAGTGCAGGGAACTGGAGGGGAAAACTGAGACCACAAACAGGGGACCAACAAGTCAGAGATTAGCAGCAGCAGATGCCACAACCAACTTTGGCTGCAGAGACAAAGAGAGGGGGCAAAGCTCCTGGCCCCAGGCTGGGGTCACCCTTGCCAGCTGGGCGTCCTGCGCCTGACCGGGGGAAGCTGGAGCCACAGAGAGCCAGTCCGGAGGGGAGGCCCTGGTGCTGCCGCAGAGGGAAGGAGACGCGCTGGCTGCTTCCCCCGCGCCCCCCCATCTCTCCCCGGCTGCCCTTCTGCCAGGTGTTTTTCCTCCTTTTGGAAGGCCCAGCAGGCGGGGACTGTGAGCAAACGCCTGGCTCAGTGCCGGAGAACAGACCTTTACTAACGCTGGGTTTCTGTCCCAGGGAGATCCAGACTTCTTCACATGTCGGTGTCACTGCTGACACACATGTGTGGAACCAATCCACGACAAGCTGCCACTTCGATGAAAGAAGCCCAGAATCACCAAACATTAAAGCTGAGGAGCATCTCTAAGATCATCTGTTGAGACGGGAACAGGAGCTCACCCTGCTGACGTGCGGATGGAGGCTCTCCTGTCAGGACCTAGCCCCACGGCTGCTCCGGTGGAGGCCATGCGGCCCCTCAGGGCCTCTGGGGCAGAGCAGGTGGCCCTGCTGCGCAGCAGAGCCGCCAGACGCCGCCTCTCTCCAGTGCTGGCCTGGCTGTAGTTCCAAATGCTGATTGCCAGAGAAGGAAAGCTTTTTCAGGCTAGACGTTCTGACTCAACCTTTATCCAGAACAAGGACAAAAGGGAACACCAAGAATTTCAATGCTCTGATTTCATGGGATGGTGGGATTTAGATAAATTTTTAAAATTCTCTTCTGTTTTGTTCCCCCATAGTATTTTGTTGTTCTAATAAGCTATATATATCATACATATAATGTGTGTGTTTGTTCATCAAATGTTTATTGTGTTCCTAACATTCAGTCATTCTACAAACATTGACTGGGTGCTTACTGCTGAGCGAGGCCCTGTGCCGGAGGCGAGGGAAGGGAGCGCAGCGGGTCCTCTCTCCAAGCCGGCCCTCGGCGCAGCAGGCACTGAGGGGGGCGTTTCCCTCCCCTGCCTCTGCCCCCTCCCCCGGCCCCTCCTCAGCCCCACCAGCTGGGAGGACGAGGCTGTGCTGCGAACAGCGATGGGAGGTGTCTCTTCCACTTCCGCCTGTGCCTACTCTTGCAGAATCTCCAACCTTTCTTTGAAGTGCATCTCCAGTGGTTTATTTATACATCACAAGTATAACTCATTTTATTCTTCCCTAGCTAGATTTAACTATTTTCAGCTCCCATTTTTCCATGTCATTCTAGGGTTCCCATGTTTTGTCTGGGGTGATGTATGTCACAGGGGGCTTTGATGGGCCAGTGTGACATGTGTGGGGGTCCATGGAGAAGTCCATGGTCTTGGCCCTCACAGGTTGCCAAGGATCCCCCTTGCTGGAAGCCCTGTGCCATCCATCAGCTCTCTGTCTCCTGTCCACACCTGGGTGCACAGGATCCTGCAACTTCTCCTGCCCCACAGTGGGGGCCAAGGCCCCTTCACCTAGCGGTCTTCCTCCTTGGGGTCTGGTCCCTCCTTGTTAAGTGCTACCTGGGCAGGGGACCAGGATGCCACTGTTCCAGATGCCACAAGGAGGTTTGCCCAGCACTTGGCCTGGAATGGGGTGTAGGGCCCTTGTCACGGGGACCCACCCACATCTAAGGTCACTGCTCCCCTTTGGTCCTCTTTCTCTTCCTATTCTGAGGAAAACTTGCCTTAGTCTGGGACACTGGTTCACTGGGTGGTCTTCCAAATCCATCATCTCAGTCCTCCCCATGTCCCTTGGAAACCCAAAAATGAGAAGGTATTCTGGTATCACATCCCTTCACAGAGGCATCGGGAATCAAATGGCTTGGCTGTGACCACTACAGGTTAGAGGGAATTGAAGAGAGGGCCAAGGATACAAAGAAATTGCGGATAGGTTTCCCATTTCAGTCATGTCAGCCAGCCCTCTGATGTATACATGAGGATAAGTCAAATCTAGAAGGCCCAAACATCTAATTATAAATTATGATTCCTGTTGATAGATTATGGATGATTTTTATTTTCTTCTTTTTAATTATCCATATTTTAAAATCACACACTTTTGTTAGAGGATCTCATCCATAACAGTGCCTTTAAATACCATCTGTAATATACTTATAATTCCAATCTTTATATCTGTAGCCTAAACCCCCGTCTCTGAGCTCCAGTTGCAGAACATTTCCACTTGGAGACCTCGCAGGTGTCATGGATTTGAACGTCCAACAAAGAAATCTTGACTGCATTCTCCCTACTCTTGCCTCCACCCCAACAAATTTAAAAACACTCTCTTCTGTGTCTTTCTTATTTCAGTAAAAGTGACCCCAAATCTCTCAAGCTATATTTTTTGAGTAATCCTTGACCCACCTCCTCCCCAGACTTCTTATACATTTGAACTATGTTTCCCTCCAAAATACATGTGTCCCCTCCATCTGGGGCACTGTCACCACCCCGCTCCAAGCCAATGTTATCTTCCACTGCTTGAACTTACAGATATTTTCCCCCCACCTTGGGTATAGTTTCTTCAATAATTCTAGGAGTTTAGGTGATTATTAACCAACGTTGAATAAACAGATCCCTGAGGTTTCTCACCCTGGGCCACACCTGTCGTGAAAGAATTGGCTCTGTTGAAAACAAACGCAAATGTCCTTGTGACTTTTTAGGCCCATATCTGGAAACCCAGTTTGCTTTCTCTGAACCTTACTGGCTATGACATGCCTCTCCTGATCAGCTGCCATGTGGACGTCAAGGGCTCAGCTTCAGCTGTCCAGGAGGAGCGCCGCTTGTCGGGGCTCCTCGAAGTCAGTTTCTTGTGGGCCATGGAGCCGAAGCCTACTTAGGTAGTTCCAAATGCACTTCTGATTTGATGAAAATCCAGTCACATTTTTCATGTTCTTTAATTCTCCTTCCTTCTTGCATTTCTAAACTTCTATCTGGGGTTATTTTCTTTTTCTTTTTAGATGCTGATCTGCTGGTTGTGAATGTGCTTAGGTAAAAGCAGATGCCAGATGCCACAGGAGGTTTGCCCAGCACTTGGCCTGGAATGGGGTGTAGGGCCCTTGTCACTGGGACCCACCCACATCTAAGGCCACTGCTCCCCTTTGGTCCTCTTTCTCTTTCTATTCTGGGGAAAACTTGCCTTAGTCTGGGACACTGGTTCACTGGCTGATCTTCCAAATCCATCATCTCAGTCCTGATCCTGATAAGGTTTTGAACTTGTCCCAAAATGTGTGTGTTTCACTTTCATTTTTGAAGGATATTTTCCATGGATAAAGGATCTAGGTTTTTCTTTTGGCAAATTGAAGACATCATTAAATAACATCTTCCGAAGTGGCTTTTGAGAAGTCAGTTGTCTGAATCTACGGCTTCTTTAAAGGCAATCTTTTTTTCTCAGGTTGCTTTAAGATTTTCTTTTCCTCCTTTCTCTCCCTCCCTCCCTCCTTCTTCCCTTTCCACCTTCCTTCCTTTCTTTCCCTTTTCTGAAAATAAGGACTTCTTTTTCATTGTCATGCTTGGGATTCATTGGTCTTCTTGATTCTGTGGATGAATGTTTCTCATCAGTTCTGGATAATTATCCATCTATATATTCCAATTTTTTTCTGTGACTTTCCACCTTTGTACTCCTAATACGTAAATGTATACTTCTGATAATTAAATGTATATTAAGTCTACTCATTGTATATTCTCTTACCCTCTCTTCTTTTTCATCTTTTTGTCTCCTTATGCTATAACCTTGAGAGTTTCTTCTGCTTTAGTTTTGGTATACAAATTCTTTCATCAGCTATGTCTAAAGTGTGGTTAAAACCATTCTCCGTGTCCTTAATGTTAGCTATTGTATTTTCCACATCTGGACCTTCTTTTGAGTTCTTTTTTATATGAACTGTGACCCTTTTATAGTTTCCAGTTCCTTGCTAAAATTTTCAAACTCATTGATTATGTCAGAATTGTTTTGTAGCCAGAATTGTTTCAGTCTGTGCCTAGTAACTCAAATTTATCTAAAATCTTTGTGAGTGTTTCTTTTGGCCCTCAGTCATGGTATCATGCTTTCTTGTATGTCTGGTTGTCTTGAATATGGCAACTTCAGTTATTTCTGGGCATGCCCAGATGGTACACCACCTGGATTCATGAATATAACCCGTCCACTATTGCCCAGTGATCTGCTATAGACTTCCTCTCTTACCCTGGTAGGCCTCAGTCTCATTCAAGGAGAGGCCTCTGCTATCTGTGCAACTGTGTGCAATCATCTCATCTTTATTTACATTTAATGAAAGTTGCCTCCTGCAGGTCGTTGCCACTTCCTCAGGCTACCATTGCTACTTCCGCTTGTTGTGCCAAAGCCCTAAGAAACTCTGAGAGGGCCAGAGTGATTCTGCATCCTCTGAGGCTCTCAGAAAACTGAGGCCATGCGCTGCCTATGCAAGAGTGACAGGTGGGGTGGGGGTGGCAGTGGTAGGCCCCTGAGCTGCTGGGACTGGTAATATTTTGGGTGAAAACAACTTGCATTTCCACTTGTAGTTTCTCCAGCTACATCCCATGGGGACAAAGTCTGGTCACAGGGATCAGAGTAGACTGTAAATATTGTGGCCCCTCCCGTTTGATGATAGCAGTTATTAATTTTTTTTAGGCATGGCCATTCTTGTCCACCTAACTTTCCCTTCCTTTCAGGTACTCACCTGAGCTGCTTGGTCCATGTAGGTCAGCTTCTGGAGGACCCTCCTCACACTCTGCCTGACACACTCAGACCCCTAAGAACATGGGATGGGGTGGGGGACAGGGGTGAGATGATTAGAACTGGGGAGAGCCACAGCTTATCTTCACAAATTCCCAGAATCTCACACACATGTGCACACACACACAGATACACTCACTGTCTCTCTTTCTCTCTCTTTACTCACTCATCTATTTTTGGCCTAAGTGCCTTCGGGCTCTTCTTTGAGAAAGCATATGAACTCTTTCGAGTCCCCAGGTTCTACCTGGTCAGTTTGCTATCGCCATGCTCTGAAAGTCCCTGCTGCCCTCTGCCCAGCCTCTGAGTGTGGGGTGCTGTGGGCTGGCCCTTTCTGCCCCCTGTGTCACCTCAGTGGGTGGCGAGTAAGCTGTGAGCTTGTGGGGAGGGCTCAAAGGCGCCCTCCTAAGTCTGGGCCCTTTATGCTCCAGTCCCAGGAACTGCTCTCCAGTTTCCTGCTCTGTACCCTTCCCTTGAGACCCACTCTTGGCCTCCCTAAGGATGGAGTTTATTCCATTTTTATTGACAGGATGGGACACCATCATTCTAACATCATCTAAGTGCCTGAGGAATTACATTTACACTCTCATGAAAAACACAGCAGCTTGTTATGGTGAATGATGTTACCATGAATAATGCAGTTTTGAGTTGAAATTCTTTTTCTAAAAATCGGTTAATTTCCCTCTTCTTCTGTTTTCTCTCCTTCCCCTGTTGAATTTAGGTTTAACAAGTCATGAATCACTGTGGTTTTACTCCTGGGTAGAGTTGTTTATCTACTGCTACCGCATTGCCTACTGATGGAAGAATTAAAAAGGAATCTGATTGATTAACAGTTTGACATGAACTTAAAATCTCAAAAATCTTGAAGAGAGGATGGGCCACAACTTTTCAAAGTTGCTAGAATGTTCAAGTAGGAAAGGACCAATGGCACATCAGTCTTTTACAGGACCAGAGAGAAACTGAGGCCCAGAGAGGGAAAGAGCTTGTCCAAAGCCACACAGCAGATGAATGGTGGCACTTGTGCTAGAGTCCAGGTGTCCTGACCCCAGACCAGTAGCCTCCCTTGTGGTTGGAGAAAAAGGAAAAATAGCTTATGTTTGAATTACACATCATGCCAGTACAAAGATCTTTATTCTACAAACATTGAGCATTGCTGTATGCCAGTTATTACATATTTCATAATTATTTTCTCTAAGGGCTCACAGTATTTGACAAACAGGATTCCTTTATATACCATCTCAGTCTTTGAGGCATCTCAAGGGACTCCATTGTGCAGGGAGAAAATTGAATTTATTGGGCAGCAAGTGGGTGATGCAACGTCCTGTAGGACACCGCCCTTGTCTTTTGATGCCAGGCTGCATTGAAGGACTCAAATTCATTCTCTCAGTAAGTCAGTCCACAGATACTGTATTTATTAAGCACCTACTGTGTGCCTGTACTGGAGATAGAGTGGCAAGCAAAGCAGAAAAGCTCCATTCTTGCAAAGGAGAGAGAAGCAATAAACAGGCAAACAATTGCCTTTGTAATATAATGTCAAGTGTGGGAAGAACCATAGAGAGAAATAAAACGCGGGAGGCTGCCATTATAGAAAGGGCTAAGGGAGGTCGCCCTGGGCAGAGGCCTGGGCAGTGTGGGGGGGGGGTACGGCATGAACGCTCTTCCTCCCACCTGGAGCCCAACATTCCAGGCAGGAGGAAGAGGGCCAGCTGGAAGGCCAGAATAGGCAGAGCAGCAGGAGGATAGGGAGGGTGTTGGGAAATGAGCTTAGAGATGGGGTCTGGCTAGAGAGAACATGTGAGGAGTTGGATTTTAAAAAAAAATCATGGTAAAGGATAAGTTACATAAAATTTACCCTCTGAACCATTCTAAAGTGTGCAGGCCAATAGTGTTAAGGACATTCACGTGGTTGTGCGACCAACCTCCAGAACTCTTTGTCTTACAAAAGTGAAACTCTGTCCCCATTAAACGATTCCCAGATCCCTCTCTCTAGTCACTTGGAACCACCCTTCTACTTTTTGTCTCTCTGGATTTGACAACTCTCGGTGCCTCATATATGTGGAATCATGCAGTATTTGTCCTGTTGTGTGTGGCTTCTTTTGCTCAACATCATGTCCTCAAGATTCATCTATGTTGTGGTATGTGTCAGAATTGTACTCCTTTGACAGGCTGAGTAATATTCCATTGCATGTTTATACCATATTTTGTTTATTAATTCATTTGCTGATGGACGCTTGGGTTGCTTCCCTCTCTTGACTTATGTGAATAATGCTGCTGTGAACATGGGTGTATAAACATCTGTATATTTCTCCCTATATAAATATCCCTGCTTTCAAATCTTTGGGGTATATACCCAGAAGTGGAATTGTTAGATCATATGGTAATTCTTCTTAAAACCTACTTTAGGAACCACTGCGCTGCTTTCCATAGGAGCTGCACCATTCTGCATTCCCACCACCAGTGCACAAGGGTTCCAATGTCTTCTTGTGCTCTCCCAAACTTACGATTTTAAACTTACGATTTTATAATTTTTTGATAACAGCCATCCTAATGAGTGTGAGGTGAGTTTCTCATTGTGGCTTTGATTTGCAGACATTGGATTTTATTCTGGGTGGTAGGGAGCTTACAGAGGATTGGAGGTGGGATTGGTGTGGGGGCAGGGTATTCTCAGGCTTAAAAGGGTCTCCTTGGCCGCCTTGTGGAGAATAAAAGGTGGAAGATCCCAGAGACAGACGGGGAGGCTGCTGCCAGCTTCGGCAAGGATGAGAGCACAGGGGGGAGGGAAAAACGGTCAGATCTGGTCGTATTCTGAAGGTTGATAGATTTTGAGGATGGATTAGGTATGGTGTTTGAGGAAAAGAGAGAAGTCAAGAATGACTACAGATGTTTGGCCTCATAGTGAACGGTGACACCATTAGCTGAGATGGGGACCAGGGAGTGGAATAGGTGTCACATGGGGAGGGGAATAACAACTTGTATTTAGATATGTCACTTTGAAAACCACACACCATCATCAAGTGGACATAGACGGAGGTATTTAAAACGCAGAGCGGGGGAAGGCTGGGCTGGTGATGGAATTTGTGTTATCATCTACACTCGACATTTTCAGCCACAGGGACCCAAAGAGATTGCCTAGGGCAGGGGTCAGCAAACTATAGCCCCCAGGCCAAATCTAGCCTGCAGCCTCTTTTTGTATGCACCTGGCCTGCTGAGAATGGTTTTTTACATTTTTAAAGCTTGGGGAAATGTTTTAAAGAGTAATATTTTGTAACACATGAAAATGACATGAATTCAAATTTCAGCATCCACAAAGGCTTATAGGAGCCCAGCTATGTTGTCTGGGGCTGCGTTTTTGACTAGGGCAGGAAGAAGGGAGGAAGAAAAGACAAAAGGTGCCAGGACTCAGTGAGGAGCCGGTAACTATCCCTGTGAGGCCGGGGCGCTGAGGTGGTGTCTGCTGCAGAGCAGCTGAGGCCAGGGCCCAGCCAGCCACTGCCTGCTCGCCTCCTGGCCCCAGGCCCCTTAGCACCTCGCGGACAGCTGCAGTCGGAGTGACCCAGAGTAGGCACACCCATTAGGTGGAGCCATGTGAAACAGCTGCTGTTCAGCCACGTTTTCTGTGCTGTACTGATTTCCTAGGGCTGCCGTGACAAGCTGTCACTCATTGCTGGTAAGACAATGGATGCTTATTCTCTCATAGCTCTAGAGGTTATAAGTCCACAACCAAAGTGTCAGCAGGGCCACGCTCTTGACAAGGGTTCTAGGGAAGGATCCTTCCCTGCCTCTTCCCAGCCTCTGCTGGCTGCCGTCTTTGGAGTTCCTTTGCTAATAGTCGGCATCACTCCAATCTCTGCCTCTGCATTCACTGCCCTCTTCCCTGTGTGTCTGCATCCAGACGTCCTTCTGGTAAGGGCACCAGGCATTGGTGTAGGGCCTACCTTAGTCCAGTGTGGCCCCACTTTAACTCAATGGCATCTACAAAGAGCCTATTTCCAAATAAGGTCACATTCACAGGGTCTCAGGTTAGGACTTTAACATATGTTTTTGGAGGACAAAATTCTACCCACTCTGCTAGCACACACAGATGTCACCTGGTTCAATCTAAGAGTGTTTGGGTCTCTGAGAAGTTTTGAGAGAACGTGGCCAAGTGACTGATTTTCGTGGACAGAAAAAATAAGCGCAATCCCTAGTATTGGTTTTCAGCCCCGGAGCTGTGCTTCCTTTCCTCACCACTCCCCCACGGCCTTTGGGTGGGCTGGCAGCCTTGCTCTGGGCAGGTCTGGAGACAGAATAGCACAGGTTTGTTTGATGTCACCACTGAGCTCAGGCAACCCGCTGTGGAGTGTTACATGCTACGAGCAGAGGTTATCTGCCAGGGATTCAAGGCTTGGGGACTGAGATGCCCTGTAAGGAGGCAGCAAGGTGCTTGTCAGGGTGGGGAACGCTAGACCAGAGGCTATGTGACTTTTGACAAGTCAATACCCTGAGTCTCAGTTTCTTCTCCTTCAGGGGAGAAAGAACTACAGCCTGTCTCTCTCCCAGTGCAGATGTGAGGATGAGGGAAAGTCCTCACGTGTGGGCCCAGCCAGGTAAGGGATCCCACTGGGTGGCAGGTGGCCACTGGGACACAGCCCAACAAGGATTGTCCTTTAGCTTTGGCACTAGTCTTTCTGGTGCAGAGCCTGAAAATGAGATATTGTGTCCTGGAGAGGCAACTCTGACATCACAGAATGACTCAAAGCTTGAAACTTAGTGTTTAATCTGTTGTGGATCGACTTTCTTTTTAGTAAATCAAATTTTGCCAGGTCAGAAAATTGCTGGATAACTTTTTTTTTCCTTGTTGTAAAATATGCACAACACAGACGTTTTCATTTTAACCATTTCAAAGTGTATTGATCGGTGGCACTGAGTCGATTCTAGCTCTAGAATTTTCTCACCCCAAACAGAAGCTCGGTGCCTATCAAGTGATAACACGCCATTTCTGACCCTGAAGCCCCTAGCAACTACAGATCTGCTTTCTGTCTCTGGATTTGCCTGTTCTGGACATTTCATAGAATGGAATCACACAACATGTGGGCTTTTGTGTCTCACATCTTTCACTAGCCTGATCGCACAGTTCAACCCGAGTTGTGGCCTGTGTCGGTCCTTCATTCCTTTTAGTGGCCAAACAAAATTCCTTGCGCAGACAAACCACATTTTATTTACCTATTTGCTTGCTGATGGACTTTTCAGTTATTTCCACTTTTTGGTTATTGTGAATAATGTTACTATGAACAACCCTGTACATTTTTGTTGAAATACCTGCTTTTAATTCTTTTGGGTATATACCCAAGAGTGGAATTGCTGGGTCATATGGTAATTTATGGTAATTTTATGCTTAGTTAATGAGCTGCCGAATTGTTTTAAACCAGTGGCTGCACCATTTCACATCCCCACCAGCCGTGTGTGAGGGTTCTCTGTGTCCCTGCTCTGTGTCCCTGCTCTGTGCCCCTGCTCTGTGTCCCTGTTCTGTGCCCCTGCTCTGTGTCCCTGCTCTGTGCTACTGCTCTGTGCCCCTGCTCTGTGTCCCTGCTCTGTGCCCCTGCTCTGTCCTCCTGCTCTGTGTCCCTGTTCTGTGCCCCTGCTCTGCGCCCCTGCTCTGTCCTCCCTGCTCTGTGCCCCTGCTCTGTGCTCCTGCTCTGTGCCCCTGCTCTGTGCCCCTGCTTGTGCTCCTGCTCTGTCCTCCTGCTCTGCGCCCCTGCTCTGTCCTCCTGCTCTGCGCCCCTGCTCTGTCCTCCTGCTCTGTGCCCCTGCTCTGTCCTCCTGCTCTGTGTCCCTGCTCTGTCCTCCTGCTCTGTGTCCCTACTCTGTGCTCCTGCTCTGTGCCCCTGCTCTGTGCTCCTGCTCTGCGCCCCTGCTCTGTGTCCCTGCTCTGCGTCCCTGCTCTGCGCCCCTACTCTGTGCCCCTGCTCTGTGTTCCTGCTCTGTGCCCCTGCTCTGTGCCCCTGCTCTGTGTTCCTGCTCTGTGCCCCTGCTCTGTCCTCATGCTCTGTGTCCCTGCTCTGTGTTCCTGCTCTGTGCCCCTGCTCTGTCCTCATGCTCTGTGCCCCTGCTCTGTGCCCCTGCTCTGTGTTCCTGCTCTGTGCCCCTGCTCTGTCCTCATGCTCTGTGTCCCTGTTCTGTGCCCCTGCTCTGTGTCCCTGCTCTGTGCTCCTGTTCTGTGCCCCTGCTCTGTGCCCCTTTTCGTCTCCTTAGCTGTTGTTTTCTAGTACGCTAAATGCTTATTTTTCTATGTCCTCTTTATATTGTAAATTTTATGCAATCAAGGATTGACTGTTTTGTTTACTGTCTCCTACACGGGTGTCTATAAAGAGGGGCCTGGCATGTAACAGGGCCTGCGTAAATATTTTCCAAATGAATGAACATGGGGTTAGGAAGCCAGTGAATGAGAAACCATTTCCAGGAAAATTCACTGTCAAGAGAAGAGTGGCTAATAATCTCCAATGAACAGAAGTATCAAGTAGGATAAAGGCTGAAACACAGACTTTGGATGTGGCCAGCGAGAGGCCGCTAGTTACCTTAGTGAGGGCGGGAAGTTGTTGAGTACTGCGGGACTAATCAGAAGTGAGGAAGGGCAGGGAAGGCGTGTAAGACGTTGCTCGTGAAGCAAGCTGGGTAACAGCTGGAGAGCTGTTAAGCAGAGCAGGAGGACAAGAGAGGCTTGGGGTCTTAAGGGCTGAGATGTGGTTTCTCAGCTTTGATTGGGCTGCATTTTATAACTGCCTGAATTCTCTGTCTTGGTTCCTGTGCTGAGCTGAGGTGGGTGGAATCCTTGAGCACTTCCAGGGCCCATCTCACTGCCCTCTCTTGCTGACTATTTCAGAAATATGTCATCCGTCTTAGGCATTTTGGGGCTTGATCATGTTCAGTTTAGTATTTTAGTCTTGGATCGCCCTCCAATTTTGTCAGTGTGTAAGTACGGTCTCCTCAGTAATGCTGTTGGCCCCTTAATCTTTTTCTTATGGTCTTTTGGTATTTTCCCTGGGCAAGGCTTAAATGAATTGCCTCTAGAGTTCTCTGTTGAACTGAAGGACTGAACTCAGGTTGATGAAAAACCTATATTAAAAAAAGAATCCATTACGTATTGATAATTGCTTTTCAATCTTTGTGCCAGAGTATGTTTTTTTCTTCCTAGATTGGGCATGAAAAATCATTTTCTTAACCTTGGCATATCAAGATGCATATGAAAATAAATCAGACTGCTTTTGTGGGCTACCACATTTTCATGGCATAGTTTAATTGACTTCTTTCTTTTTTGTTTGTTCTTTTTTATTTTTTGATATGTCTAATGCCCATCTGTGTGGGCTGTTCTGTACTGCTTGATAAATGGCTCTAGATAATAGAAATCCATTACTTCTCTCCAAGGAAATAAAAACCCTGCTCTCCAAGGAGTAGAGGGAAGCCCAAGCAGGAATTCAATCTCTGACTAAGATCCGTGTGTGTGTGTGTGTGTGTGTGTGTGTGTTTTCTCCCAAGAAAGAAGAAAACAAATAAAAGGTAGAACACCCGATGTCAGAATTGTAGTTTCATGCTGCTGCATAAAATGAAACCCATATGGTAGAAGAAAAACTATCAGTAATTCTATGGAGCAGATGGATTTTGTTCTTTCAAGTAAAAAAAGGATCTGCATCTTTATTCCTGAAATATTTTGAAGTTGAAGGAAGCAAGGTTCATTTTCACCATCACCATTTGCTATTTCAGATGGGTGTTTCTAACAATCACTAGACATCGGCAGGAAATTCTTAAAGAAATTAGCATTGAAATGCAAAAACTCTGTGTCATCCATCCCATAGGACACACTGATTTTTTAAAAATAGCATTTACTCTTGATTTGTTCTTTTTTGTCCTCAATTCGTTTCCGTTTTCTTTTCTCCGATAAAAAAGTGTTAAAATGAATTCCTCATGTAATGAAAAAACAATGAACTCTTGTTTGCCCTGCCTAGTCTCCAAACACAGACCTTGGAGGCAAAGTTCTTTGATAATTTCTGTGTTCAGCTTTTGGTGATCACGTCAGTGAGGCAGGAAATACGATTATATCTCCACTTTTACTTTATCAGTGGATGATTTTCAATTTGGATAGAAGTGTGAAATAGCCGGACTGGTCTCTGTGCCGCGGCCCCACCGACCCCCTGCCTCCCTCCACCTGTCCTTCTTGCCCGGGTTTGATGCTTATGTTCCTTTTAGTCCCTCAATTCCTCACCTTTGGAACTTTAATTCCCAACGTTTTGTTCCATTTGCCTCCCACAGGGTGTCCTGGTGCCCCAAGTTGTCGGATGAAACCTGCAGCTTCCTTCTCCATTGTCTGCTCTCCCTCCCTCCTCTGTGACCTACTTTGTGTCAACTAGGATTTTGCTTTTATGTTAATCAAGGTTATTAAAATTTGCTTTCTGTTCAGAAATCACACCCAAGTCTTCCCTGTTTTGTCCATACGCTGAATCTAATGCTGGACGAGGATACAGAAAGTGATATTATTATAACATATAAATAAAATTCAGTTTTTGACTGAAGGATGCTAAGATTATATTTCTTCCCATCACGAAGATATGGCCCCGATGGTTTAAAATGATGCTGCATTTTAATTTTGTTTTATATTTGGACCTTTTTTGTAGTGCTTTATTTTTCTTATTTCTCCTGGTGTTTCTAAATGTTCTTTTCCCCTGGCATTTGCTTGTGTCATAGCTTAATTTCTTCCAGCCTCTCAGTTATATTTTAGGGCACCCCCCCACCCCACTTTCCCTAGAGGCCTTTCCTTGACACCCTCTTGCTTCCTCTCCAAAGCAGACGCGCAGCTCTCCCAGCTCCGCGCATTTTGGGGCTTTCCTTCTCCCATCTTCCCGTCTAGTTCCGGCTTTCCTGCTACCTGTACCTTCCATTCCCTACTTTACTCTCTCCTTCAGCCGTGGTAAATCCTCAAGTAACTTTTTAAGAAAAGAAGGGTAGAAAGTAAACTTCCTGAGTCTCTTCTAACCATGGTGACCAAGTGCCATGACAGTTGATTTTGAATTGACTTGGTATAGAATTTTTAGTTGGAAATGAAATTTCTCAGAATTTTGAAAGTACTATCTTAATCTCTTTTATCATAACTTATTGGTGACAAGAAATATAATGCCTCTCTAGTTCTTGTTACTGACAATAACATATTTTCTCTGAACCATTCGCTTTGTCTTTGATGCTCGGAAGTGTCTTTAAAATGTATGTATAGCTTTCCCTTTCTATTCAGAGGCCGTTTTAATGTGAAGGTGCCTACTTTCCTCAGCTCTGGGCTTTTCCTATTTGTTTTTTCTTTGAGAAATATCTCCCTCATTTTGCTGTTCTTCCTTCTGGGACTTCCCTTAGTCAGCGTTTGCAGCATCTCCCAAGTCCTGTATCTATTTTCTTCATATTACCTGCCACTTTGTCTTTTTGCTGTGTCTTGGAAATTTCTTGGACTCTCTTTCCAAAGTTTTTGTTTTGAATTTTTTGTTTGTTACTTTGTGCAACTTACAGCATCCAGGAATCACAAGCAGATGAATGTCAAGCAGGATGCTGAAACTAGAGATTACATTCTCATTCCACTGGCTTCCCAAACTGAGCCAATCTAGATGCCATTTCAGGGAGCAGGGGACAGGGATATACTTTGAGAGAAAAGGAAAAAAAGTTTGTAAAGAATTTTCAGTTTTGACATTTTAAAGCATTTTTTTTTCACGAAAGAAAACATCTTCCCCCACCAAGAAATTATTTAAAAGCAGAAGAAGCAGAAACAACTTTAATTGTCAAGTTAACTTTTTTAGTGGAAATGAAACTCAATAATAAAGTGAAAGCACATTTAGAAACAAGTATAACTACTGAATGAATGTTGCACATCTGAGCCTCAGTGAATCAGTTTGGACTCCGTTATATGACTGAGTATTTGAGTATTTTTGAATTTACATACTTTCAAGGTGAGAGTAAATCGGGTCTCTGGAGTTCAGGGTTCCAGCACGCAGCCAAGTTTGGGAAGCAGCACAGATGGTTAGTTTGCAAAGTGGTTTCATTGGTTGTCTACTGCTAACTAGCTATACTTTCCCCTCTAAACCTATTACAACTTTTTGGAGGCCAGAAAACATGCCTTGATTTTTCAAAGCTCTGCTAAAATCCCGCTTGCAGGAAATTTACTGGTAGCCTGGGTGAGTCAGGTGTTTGATGATAAATATCCGTAGCAAGGTGATTGGAGAGCATTTGGGATTGATGAGTTATCAAGTTAGTAATGGGGAGAGATGGAGGAAAAGTTTGCTAATTTTTTCCTGGAGGTTCAGTAAAGCTGTAATTTATATATTTCTTTAGAGAGTAAAATCAAAGAAAATTCAGTCACAGCAGTGTAAGGGAGCAGCAAGCAGTATTTAGAAACACTGTACTGGACGTGACCTTGGTGAGCTGGGCAAGAGGTGAAATGAAGGGCACAGTGCAGGGCAATGATCTTAGGGAAGCCAGTTCTTGGGGGCGATCTTCTACAACCACTGAGCAATTTTCTGTCTTTCTCTCGCTTTGCTTCTAAGCATCTATTGGTTAGCTGGCCTAAGTAACCCTCTCTACTTTGCATTTTTTTTTAATTTATGAACGTTTTAGGATCATATGCCTCAAGCTTAATTCCCTTTACCTGCTACTGGCCTCACAAGGAAGCCTTCTTCCAGAATTCACTGTGGTCCCTCTCAGTAAGACACAGGCTAGGAGATAAATTTAACTGCTTAATGTTCGGCCCCTGGTGTACCTGCTGTACCAATTTGGCTACCTGATTCCTCAGCTTTTTCTTGGTGTGTAAAAGGCAATTTCCATAGAAGTTTGCTAGAGCATCTCACAATTT
Organism: Smutsia gigantea; assembly: GCA_032199065.1. NCBI lineage: Eukaryota > Metazoa > Chordata > Mammalia > Pholidota > Manidae > Smutsia > Smutsia gigantea. Next base: position 165,259 of record JAVSCE010009593.1, read on the forward strand.
AGGAACAACCTTAATGTTTTTTTTTTTGGTCAAATTAACATAGAAAGAATTCTCATTTTCAGATATTGTGGATCATTTGAAAAAGTAACTGAAGAGTGCTCTTTCAGTTAATCCATTTTCTTGCTTTTTTGTAGAGTAAGTTCTGGGCTATTAAAGTTATTGGCAAAAATCTCTGTCTTGCAAGAGACCATAGGGGAAACCCTAAGAAAAAAAATGGACATAAAATGTTTTTTGAGTCAAAACTTCTGTAAACAAACACAAAAGAGAAAACCTAGAAGGGAAAAAAAGTGATATTATCCCTAATATACAAAGATCATAAAGAAATGTAAGGAAGGAGACACATCAAGCTGATAACATTACTTCATGGTGATGGAAATTGGAGGTGGGTGGGGTTGGGCTGGAGACTAAAGTAAAGGGAAAGTTTTCTGATACATCTTTAGGCTGTGCTCATGTCACAGTGGATACATATCACTATTGTAATAAAAATTCAAGAGCTGCAACATGTTAAAATGGAAATTTCAATGTGGTATCAAGATAGAATACATATGAGTCTAAAAGTGATTTGAAAAACAAACTGTGATGCAGAACTTCTCAAGTAGATGCCTAAAAACTTAATAGACCCATGAGGTCAGAAACCATGGCTGCAAGCTGGGGATACAGAGGCTGAAAAAGAGGTATTAATTTAAAATCAAGTTGGAGTTTTGATCATTATCTAGGATTAGAAAATTTTATAACTGCCTTGAGGTTATGTTGGTAATTTGAACTTTCTATCATTTTCCAGTAACTGGAAGATACAGGGAGCCTGGTGGGGAAATAATCCCACTAAGGAGGTGTGGTTTGAGTGTACAGAAAATGGTCATTTGAATCTGCTGTCCAAGCGTAATTGATATAAGGCCACAACATATGTTTCTTTAACTTACTTATTATTTGAAATCTTGGTGACAGAGAACAATATATGTTAAGTAATGGACTACTGTAGTCGTGACCTGTAGTCTATTCCTGAGAGATGTTTGACTTTTTTCCAAAGGAAACACCCAAGTAGATAATAACTGAGCTCTGACACCCAGATTTTTCAGCGAGTCAGACCTCCGCTGAGCTCTCCCCTCTGCGCTCAGGGGCGTCTCCTCCAGCTCTAAGGAGAACCGGCTTCACAAGCTGAAACCATGGCTCCAGCTCCCTGCGAGGTATTTTGTTAAGACTGGTGCTTCTTAGTCCTCGGTATCCAACTTAGGAAGATTGAAATCCTCTATTCTCTTGTATCTTAATAGAACTTATTTCAAAGAGCATTATTGCTAGCAAATGCCAATGAAAATAATAAATAATTGATTACATTAAGTTTGATACATTTGTGATGGATTAAATTTATGTGCTCAGCCCTTGCTTTGATGCAAGTGTTACTCCTTCTGTCCCGGCATGTCAGATTGCTGGGCCCCCTGGTTAGTAACAGGAGCTTCCCGTGGGCTGTTTCCATAAGCTAACAGTTAGGACCTGCTTTGTGCCAGGCACTCTATAGGGACATTACTTTTCTATAGGGACATATATTCTGAATGATCACCACAATGAGTTAACATATCTGTCATCTCATGTAGTTACCATTTTGTGTGTGTGTGTGTGTGTGTGTGTGTGTGTGTGTGTGATGAGAACTTTTAAGATCTACTCTCTTGGCAACTTCCAAGTACACAATACAGTATCATTAACTCTAGTCACCATGCTATAAATCATATTCTGGAACTTACATCTTATAAATGGAAGTTTGGCCCTTTGACCACCTTTACACATGTCTCTTACCTCCAGCCTGTCCCCGGCAGCCATTGTTTCACTATCTGCTTCTGTGAGTTCAAATTTTTAGGTTCCACATGTAAGTGAGATTATACTGTATTTGTCTTTCTCTGCCTTATTTCACATAATGCCCTCAAGATTCACTCATGTTTTCATAGAGGGCAGGATTTCCTTCTTTTTTAATGGCTGGATAATATTCCATTGTGCATATAGATGATATTTTTCTTATCCATCCATCCATCCATTGAAAGACACTTGTTTCCATATTTTGGTTGTTGTAAATAATGTTGCTGTGAACATAGGGGTGCAGATATGTCTTCAAAAGCCTTATTTCCACAAGTGGGATTCCTGGATCATATGGTAGTTCCATTTTTAATTTTTTGAGGAACCTCCTACTGTTTTCCACAGTGGCCGCACCAATTTACATTCCCCCCAGCAACACACAAGGTTCCCTTTTCTCCACATCCTCGCCAGCACTTATTATCTCTTGTCTTTTTGATGATAGTCATTCCAACAGGTGTGAATGATCTAACCTCTAAGTCGATCCGAGTCAGGTGACAGACTGCAAGGGGCGAGGAGACAAATGTGACAGATCTACCTGGAGAAAGTACTGGAAGAGGATGTCTTCTAGTCTGCCCTCTTTGCTCAGTACTCAAGCATGAGGTGTGTTTCCAATGGTGCTGTGGCAGATTACAGCCATGGCTCTGAGTGATTTGATCAGCTCTACTTTTACTGCTGTCATTGTCACCGTAAATGTCCTCTTGCTTCAGTGTCTCAAGGGTTTTGAGAAATAGGGACGCAGTCTCCCACACATGGCAGCCTTGGCTGGAGCAGTGAGAAGAGGGATGGGAAGGTCAGCAGAGGCTTCTCCCCCTGTGGTCAGCATGCATTTGAAAGGAGGGAGACCTGAGCAACGTTCAAAGCCAAGATTAGGAAATTAGTAAAGGAGCTAAGTGAATGTTTTGGAGGGCGGTTTGAGGTCTTGAAAAGGGTTGGCGAAATTTATTACTTTATGAAATGCAGATCTATAGTAAATGTCTAATAGCAGCTCTGGGGAGAGAGTATTTTATAAGGTCTTCGCCAGAGAGAACCACGAAGATTTACGCTCCCGTTATTCAGGATGGAAAAGTGAAACTTGAAAGATGTATAATGTATTTTCTTGAGTAAAAATTCAGTAGTAGAAACACTCATTTTCATGGTTACAATATATCTCTACTAAACATGGTTAACCTCTTTGAAACATAAATGTCAATTTAATGATACCAGTATAGAAACAATTGTATGTTATTTATTGCTGTGAAACAAATTATTTGCAAACCTAGCTGCTTAGAAAACAAACATTTATTACCTTGTGCAGTTTTTGAGAATTAGGTATCTGGGAGAGGCTTATCTGGGCGGTCTTCTGTCAGGAGATTACAATCAGGACATTGACCAGGACTGCAGTCACCTGAGGCTAGATGGAGACAGCAGATCTACTTCAAGGTGACTCACTCACACGACAGAGGTCTCAGTTCCTTGACGGTTACTGGCAAGAAGCTCCATTCTTACCATGTGGCTCCGTGCTCCTGGCAAGGCAGCAGGCTTCCAAAAGCAAGTGACCCAGAGGAGAGAGAGAGCAAGAAGGAGAGCACAATGCTTTTTACGATTTAATCATACAGTTCAGACTGTCACCTCTGTCACACTCTATTCGTAGAAGCCAGCACTCCTGGGGAGGCGAATTTAGCTCCACCTTTTTAAAGGAGGAGTGTCAAAGAATTTATGGACATATTTGTAGAACACTACGAATTAAGTCACATTCATTTGAAGAGGTCTCAGTATTATAAAATCAATGACAGGATTGCAAGGAAGCATAACTTTGTTAAGCGGTCCCCCACCATTTACATTCACTTCCATAGAAACGGTGCTACTAATAACGAATACCGGCTGAGCGCTGCTCGTACCCAGGGTGCGCTTAGCCTGGCATATCATCTGTTTCATCCTCAGCACAGTTCTGGGAGGTACATCCTCCTATTACCAAATCTCATCAAAACTAAAATGCTATAAATTGGAAATGCATCCTTGTTTTATGTATCACTAAGAAAGAAAAAGATGCCAGTTAGACCACACAATGCCTTCTTATCACAACCTGCAGTTTCCACTTACGGGTTCTAAGCTTATGTAGACATTTTTTTTGTCATTTATCACTCTTGTGCATACATCAGAAGGAAAACATAAGTGAAATCAGTTGGTGACCCTAAAACTTTTTCACGTTCAGAGTCCAGTTCTGAGTCACTGGCGCAGCCTGCACTCCGGGCCCCGGGCGTCTGTGATCAGGAGGAGCGGCTGTAAGTCCGGCTGGAACTTGTGGCCGTCATCTGTGGTCCTGGAGTTCTGGGAACCATACTGGAAAGGAAAATACCAGCTCAAGACCACTTTATTTCAAATATGTGAAGGATCTTAAGTTGTATTTCTCATTTCCCATTCAGACACATATTTAGGAATTTAAGGCTCTAAACCATAGCTTCTTTTGAGTCTTAAATCCTATGTAATAAGCTTGTACCTTGTCCCATGTTGGATAAAATCAAGCTTTCAGTTAATCTGTTCTGATTTATTAAACAGGTTATCATCGAATTGTTCCCTAAAATTTTATTAACAAATGCATGAAATTTTATTTCATACTCTCTGCTTGTTACTTGTCTAATCTAGGGCTTTTTCCTCCTAATCAACTACATTTTCTCTGCTTCAAACCCATGTAAGGGAGCTTCCCTTCTGCTTCTGTGATTTTGCTTTAAGAAAGAAAATTTCTGAATACCGTTGTACTTAGTTTGGTGTCTTCACAGTGGGCATTCCCCCGTGTATCTTTTTTGGCTAATCTCATTATTCTATTCTTAGGGAGAGGATAGAGCAGGGAATTAACACTTCCCAACATCACATTACAGGTGACTATTTAATGATTTTGTCTGATCGGCCAATAGGCCTGTTCAACCTCTTATTTCTCCAAATTTTTCTATCTTCAAAACTAATCAAATTCAATGACAGTTACTACAAGATGTGAAATGTTGTGATCTTTGAGATGAGAAACGAACAATTTCATGCAAATAGAGAGATTTCTCCTCGTGAAAGTGTTTTCACCATTTAGTTCGAGTGATTTTCGCTCTTTATTTTCATTTCCTCAGTAATTACAGCCCTTTGCATGTGCAGTGATTCACTCCCCACTGAAGGAATAGAAAGCAAAACTGAAAAGAACGAGGCTAAAATTCTCAAAACGGTAAGCCACCATGCTCCTGTCACGCTGCTCAGCGTAGAAGGAAATTCACCGCTCCTCTGCAGATGATAATGGGCGACAGGAAATAGGAAATGAAAGCTGCTCTGTTTTCCAGAGCAAATCAGGACGGCGGTACTGAGCACAGGAAGTGAGGGCAGTAGAGCTGGAAGGCCAGCCGCGCCCCCGAAGCAGTGTGCCGCAAGCCCTGGGAGCTGGTGCACACTTACCAGGGGCTTCCAGCTCTCTTCCCAGGAGAAGCTTCTGGTAGGAGGGTGGAAAGCATGTATGCTGCTAGAGTGGCGGTGTGGTCTAAGGGGAAGGGCACAGGCTTTGAGGACAGATGGAGCTGGTTAGGGTGTTTCTCTCATTCATCTCCCATATATTTGAGGTAGAACAGGCTTCTCAAAAGTTACACCGTATGCAAGTCACCTGGAGGACCTGGTAAAATATAGATTTTGACAGTAGGTCTGGGGGGGCACTCAAAACGTCATATTTCTAATAAGCTCCTAAAAATACCAGGGTTGTGGACCTGTGAACCACACCTTGAGAAACAAGGGGCTAGAGCAAGCTGCTTTATTTCTGAGTTTTGTTTACCTCCTCTGAAATTTAGAGATAGTATCTAATTACATAATTGGAGCTTTGATCATAAATAATATATGTAAAGAATCTAACACAGTGCTTGCTACATCATAGGTGTTCAGTTGAATGGTGCTTATGTTGAGGCTTACCCCATTTAATCCACTTCCAATGTTTTGCCAGTTTAAGCCAATGGCAGGTAGACCACGATGCTTCTGTTAGGTGTGATGACAAGATTTGACTGTCTAAACATACATTTGGGAAGTATGTGCATTTTCACATACATCGCTGGGTTCATTTTTTAATGAGCGACTGTTCAGCTGCTGAAAATTTCCGAGTTCCCTTTTTCCTCTTGACTGAAACAGTAATACAATACAATATAGTCAGAGAAAAGAGTATGAAACAACAAAAGATAGCATTTTAATAACTAATACGATCTTAGGCACCTTTTAAAAGGAAGAAATAAAACTGGCTAGGATTTTAGATATGTCTTCAAACAACTTGATGTACAAAATATTAAAGAAGTTTGCCTGCAGTCAAAGTGCTGCTGACATGCTGAGAATAAAGACCCAGTGAGGCGACGGAAGAGTCTATGGGTTCTCAAGTCTGTTTTTCCCTGTTACAAAAATTCTTATCTCTTTTACATTTCAGCAGTCTAAGGTTTTACCACTTGGTGTAATTTCTTTGGTAACTGTTTCTGATCTTATAAAGTTAGGCTTTTGAGATAATTAGGAGTTCTATTCTGGTTACAGCACAGGCATCCTGCAATTACCCGCTGCATTCGATGGTAATTATCTACATTGTGCCTTTTTCCCCTGTGGTGGAGCAGGCCTGCCTTATTGTGATACGGTAAGTGCGGAAAATGCTTCCTGTGAGGAGTGGCTATGCCGAGGCCAGCTCCCTTTCTCTGTAGGGTGTAGAAGATTAATACAAAATGCCTACATTACTCTGCCATCATTTCCCTTTCTATGTACATCCTGCCAGTGGCTTTAACTTGAGTTGATTTTGTGAGCAGGTGAGAATTTTAGCCAAAGAAGGTAAAGTGATAAGATGTTCCGTATGTAAAAACATTTGAGTTGTATTTTGTTTCCTTGAGTAAGACTTTGAAAACTAAATGACAGTAAGTTAAACTGATTTTCCAGAAACAACATCTCTTAAAAATCTAACTAGCTAGGACAACTCATTTTCTTTACAGATAATCTTAAAGTAGAATCAATCACATTTTTGATTAATATGACACAGTACTCCTTTCCTAGAAAGTTCAAAGGAATTTTGTATAAATGAGATGATTTCCCTTCAAAACATATTTGGAATACAAGTAGGAAAATGCCATTGTGATCACATTTGGATATATAGAAGAGGGAAAAAATGTCGCCAGGAAGCAGATTCCAGACTAGATTCTGGGCCGCTTGTGTCCTGGAGCCTCCCGTGTGTCACTCTCTTGTCAGTGAAGGATGTGCTATACTGAACGTCTGATTTCCTCAGGAGACATCAGCTCCCTTGGTCCTATGTCATGGTCAAGAGGTTAAATAAATCAACCAAAAACTATTGAATAAGCATCTGCTATGCACCAGGCATCATGATTTGTGTCAGGTGAAAATAGGCACACAGGAAACCACCAGGGCTTTCATGTCTGTGGAACGCGTGCTCTAACAGGGCAGCAGGTGCCAGACGGCAGAGATTTGGAGCTTAGAGGCCAGGCTGGGCTGAAGACCTCGGTTCTGGAGCTAATACAAATAGGAACTGAAGGTTTGTGAATGAATAAGACAGACTGGAGCAGTAGTCTTCAACCCTTAGTCCTGCTTTAGAATAATTCAGGGAGCTTTACAAAGTTCTGAAGCTTAGGCCCTTATCCTAGACCAGTGAGCTGAGACCATCTCCTGGCGGGGGGCCATGCTGGTATTTTTAGAAGCTCCCCAGGTGATCCTGTGCAGCCAGAACTGAGAACTGGTCTAGAGAGGAAGGGGAAAGGCAGATTAAAAAAAAAAAAAGTTATAGGAAAGCCTAATCCTAGCTGTTACTGAGATTTTTAAAAAAAACTACTTTTTAAACAGAGTTGATATACCACATTCCTAAGTGTTAGGGAAAAGAATTCTATCTGTGGGATAGAGGAAGGGTTCTGCTCCATCTTGACCTCCCCACCGCATATACGGGTCATCTGGAAACTTGACCGTCTCCCTCAAGCACCAGAATGACAGAGCGGTCTCCCAGGCTCCCAGACGAATCTGTACCGTTTGACTGGCACCGGATACTTTTAAACTTGGATCAGTGTGAGGGTCATAATAGCCCTGGAAACATCACAAGAAAAAAAGTTGTCACTGTGTATGGTGACAGATGTTAAAAAGACTTATTGTGGTGATCATGTCACAACATATACCAATATTGAATCATTGTGTTGTACATCTGAAAGGAATGTAGTGTTACATGCCAGTCATCCCTAAATAAAAAAATCACCCTGGAAAGACATTTCTGTGCTTGAAAGTTCCTGCACTTCTGCAAAAAAACATTTGGACGTGTACCTGCCTGATTATAGCATTTACGTTTCCCTGGTGTGTTCCCTCCTGCTTCACATTTCAGATTTTATACCCATCCACAGAAGACTTTGCTAGTTTTTTTATTTTTGGATTGATAGGTATTATTACCTATGTGCAAAATCCACAGCAGGACATAATTCTTATCTGAATTTAAAGAACTCCACGTTCAACTTGATAAGTGTCTTTTATTCTGAGTGTTTACTACTATAATAAATTTCAAGAAGTGGGAAGGGAAAGAAGAAAGGAGGAGGCATGCCTACCCCCTCTCCAGGAGCATACAGTGTGGATTAAACCACAAATATGTGCCACACATTAGAGCAAATGGTGTTGGAAGAGTCACAATGCATGTGAAGGAGGCATTTCCCCCTGTGCTGTGGAAGCCACTCAGTTTAGGAGGGCAGAGATGACATGTCTACCTTTTATTTCGAGCATAACAGGGACGTGAAGCCCCGTTTCATCTCCTAAAATAGTCTGCTTCCTCTCCTCCTCTGCGCCCACTCTGCTGGCCAGTAATGAAGGACTCTCACTCTGGCCCTCCGCACCCTTCCAACTGTTCCTTCCAAGGCAGAGGGATTCTGTCACTTGGAATGCTACTTCACAAATGTCACAGAACATCATGTAAACCCATTCTAGTATTTATTTGTTCTTCTAAATCAGTTTTCCTGCCACCACAGGTCTTGACCTTTTTCTGACTAAACGCAAAGAGAAGCTTTACTTTGGGATGTGAGTGGTCGACCTCCAGCATGTCAGGCAGACCCCAGCCCCAAAAGATGGCTAGACCTGGCGTTCACTGAGTTGGGCAGGAGAGTCCAAGGAAAGCTGTCCACTCTCATCTCCTCGTCCACCTCACCAGCATCGTGCTCAGTGCTTTATATATGCTGTGCCGTCGAATCCTCTCATAATTCCTTGAAAAAGTTCTCTTACGAAGTCCACCTTCAACATGAGCAGTACACCGATCGTAAAGCAAAGCTCCCATAACTTCTTGATGGCAGAGCCTGGATTCAAATCCAAGTCTGACTCCAGAGCCCATCATTCATCCTACATTCATCAGTATGTGCCAGGTCAACTTCCAGAGATGTAGGTGAGGTATAGGAAACAGGATCTGTGGCTGGGATTTGTGTTGCAAAATCCAGCAGATGGGGGCAGACAACTCTACAATTTGAGCTTGTCTGTCTTATATTTAACACGAAATTTTTCCTCTTACAAACGAAGTACTTCTTTTTAAATTATCCTTTCACTCAAACATTTGAGAAAAAAGCAGGACAGACACATACAACCTTATTGCATATCACTTGGCAAACAGGGTGGAGTTGGGCACTGAGTATTACCTGGGCCCCAGGAAGATGACAGTTTTCAAAAAATAATGACACTTGTCTCTAAGCATAAATAAAGAATGGTAAAGAGAGTTTTCCTAAATAATTATTTTTATGATTACTTTAAGGAACCAACACGTAAGAAAATTGTCTTTGCAATAATCAATATTTTACTGCTCTTCAAATCTTGAACATTTCTGTGACAATTTTAGCTTGCTGGGTTTGCTTAAACACTAAACCAAGTACAGTTATCTTCTTTGGCGGTAACAAGAATATGTCATCATCAATAAATATAGCCTAGTAAAGTTGCAAAATGTCAGGACAAATGAGGTATTAGGTGTGAGGTAGACAGAAATGATTTGGGTCACACCGGCCTCTGCAGTCACGGCCCAGTCAGTCAGTGCATTGAGTTCCACGAGAACCCCCTTCAGGGTAGACTGCATCCTTACATGACGCTCTCTGTTATAAGGGTTTAGTACAGGGAAACGAAGGAAATAAGAGTCACTGATTATTTTTCTCTGGTTATGATCCAGTTGTATATGCCCATAGTAACTCAGCAGTTCCTCCAGACCTTTGCAAAGCATTTTCTGTAACTTTCAAGGACTCCCTGGAGGTTTTACTTTTCCTGCCAAACCATGGAGGAACTTGTGTATTCCTCTTTTCTGTTCTGTAATTTAGAATTCCAGAATAATATTTTGAGAAAAAAATTAATCTACAGTAAGAAAACTCTGAAACCCACTGAGACAGATCATACTTTCCCAGATTATTCTAGTGATTCATATGGAACACATTTTTAAAAATGTTTGCCATACACAGATGTCAGTAGTCATTTCCCATTTATTTACCTAGACAATTCATCATTTTGTCATAAAGAGATTTATTATTGTTCCCCAAATTAAATACTATGGATTATATGAAAGATGTAAAAGCGTTCCTGTTCTTTAGGAGTATATATACGCAAAGGGACAATCTGAATAATAAATTTTGCTCTGATATATGCTTCTAAAACAAGAGTCAGTAAAATTCTTTCGTAAAGGACTAGATAGTAAGTTCTGTAGGCTTCATGGGTCATATGGTCTCTGTCAAGACTATTCAACTCTGCTGTAGGTGTAGGAAAAGAAAGCAGTCACTAGACAACAGTAAGCAAATAGGCATGGCCAGAATTGGTCGGCAGGTTATAGCTTGCCAGTCTCTGTTCTAAAAGGCAATGTCCATGAATATGTAGGGAGTAGAATAGAAACAAGCTATCTTTGCTGATTAAACCTTTTTATAGAAATCTTAGAAGGCAGATATTAATGATTACACTTAGAATTTTAGAGAATAGTTTGCTCTTAATATTTGATTATCTTGTGATTTTAGGTTATATGCCTTTAAGATTTCAAAGGTGTCTTTCATGTCTGTATAATACTTTGCATACTAATTATACATTTGAGCACTTAAAATGTATTTTTGCAATGCATATTCACTTTCATTTCATCCTTAGTATGACTGATAAATATTTGTCTGCACTGATGTTATGCCCATGTTTGCTTGAGAGATTAAGAAACTTTTTATATTTTTCTAGTCACAGACAAAACTATTTGGATTCCAAAGAGTAGTTCTAATAGTTCAGATCAAATATATTTTGATTATTTTAGTGTCTTTAATTTATTTAATATGGTAGACAGAGAAGTGGTGATGTCCAGTTTTTTCCTTTTAGATGTTTACAAGGCCAAAGGAAAATCATTTTTCTCTTCAGTGTTTTATTTACTTTTATATTTATTTCCTATGACTTTAAGTATTTTCCACAAGTAGCTGCAACATCTCAAAAGCATGTTAAAATGACCTTAGTAGAGGATTTAAAAGCTCATCTATGATTATAGAAGCTAAAATCCTGCTTCTTTGTAAATGTCAGAATTACTGGGAAAAAGTTTACCAAGGAGCAAACTTACTGATTAGCGCTTCAGTTAAAAGGCATTAGGCAGTGCTTAGAATATTAAAGAATGTGTGCTTACAACACTTGACAATTACCCTATGTCCCCTTCGGGAATACTATCAGCGTCCAATGGAGATGTTTCATGCACCAGTAAATAAATGCATATGCCGTGGCCCTTCTCATGGACAGTAACAAGCGCCAGGGGCACCATGTTTTTACTAAGGGCCACTCGGAGCAAGATGCTGACATGCTCATGTATCTCTGCTGGAGATCCGACAGCATCAGACTGTAGACTGGGAGCTGCACAGCTCAAGGTGGGCTTTGTTTGGCTTGTGTAGTGTTTTGTAAATTTGTTATGACTTAAAATCTGGCACAGAAGGCTTATATTTCTGCTTGGCTACAGTGGGATGGAACTAGTTTCTGTTCCACTTGGGCGGCACATGTTCTCACAGTCCCTGTCATTCCCATGGCATGGCTTTGCTCTCACAGCCAGCCCAGCAAGTCTCCACCTGACCCTGCGGGTCTGCACGTTTTCAGCCTCTCTTCCAGGTCCAAATCCGAGATGACCTGGTTATTTCCATGTAAGCCGTAGACATGTCCTGCTCAGCAGTCCTCAGGATCTACTTGTGTCACTTTTGCTGGGTGCCAGCAGTCGGCCGTCACCATAGACATGCCCTGCCTGCCTGGAAGATAAGCGTCGTCATTGCAGTCCGTTCACGGAGGCAAATCAGAGTACCTGGGGTAAAGCAGCTTGCCCAAGGGCCCCGGGGGGGGTGTGGAGTTGCCCGCCCAGGCCTGCGGCCGCAGTAGGAATAATCTAGGCCATAATGGAAAGTAATTTCTGTTTTCCAGAGACCTACCTTCTCCTGTTCAAATTACCTCCACCTATGCAAATTGTCTAACAGCGATTCCGTATGAAATGTTTATAGAATCAACTTTTATTCTAATCAAATTAATGTATTCACATAGTCTGAAAATAAAATGTCCGGTGCACACTGTTCTGTGGAAGCGGCCTTCCGTATTTATCTGTACGTTTCCCAGTCACTGACACTCCTTCCTCGTGGCTGAGGATTCCCTCCTCTGGACCTCTGTGCCTGCCCCTTCTTCCCGGTTCCCCACTGTAATTCTGTCACATTCCCGATGACAGTGTCGGCCTTGTCAGGGCCAAAGTCCTGCTCCGAATTTCATGATTTAGTTCTCTGCCATGATCACCTTCTCGTTCTCTTAACATATTCCCTCCCCATCCCCCCGAGGTGACAGTGCCTAGTATCCACTTGCTTCGTTTTCTATCTGTTTGGTTCTTTTTCTAATGCTCCACCAAATCTTTACACATTATGCACTTTTTTCCAAATGCTCAAACACACCAAATAACGTGTCATTCCCACTTGCCCCAGCCCCGTGCCCGGAGACCGCCTTCCCGTAGCCCCGCCTCTGCTGCTCTGCGCAGGCCGGCTGCTCTGCTCTCTGGTGCAGAGTTCCCAAGCTGAGCCCTTCTCCTCGCCTCCTTCCAGTTTGCATCTCTGACCTGGGTCCTGTGTCCCCAGCTTCCTTGGTTTATTCCTTCTTTTGGTTGAAGCCCATCTCTTTACAGCTTCCCAGAAAAGTATGCATGGGAGTACGTTTTTTGAGTTTTTGAATGTTTGAAAATACCTTTATTGTATCCTCACACTTACTTTTTAGCCTGGATAGAGCTCTTTGTTGGAAAATGTTCTCTTAGAATTTTGGAATTATTGTCACACTGTCTTCTTCTATTGATAATACCTATTTCTTTGTATATGACTCTCCCCTCCCTGCCTGCTTTCTAGATCTTTTCTTTAACTTTGTTCTGAAACTTCACAGTGTGTGTTTATGTGTGTGCGCGCGTGTGCATGCGTGTGTGTGTATGTGTGTGCGCGTGTGTGTGTGTGTGTTTGCATAAAGAAGCTTGCCAACCCTGGGGGACAAACACGTGTCTGAGGGAGTTCAGTTTCTCCCAAAAAGAACTATCAGTTTCCTGTGCACAGTTACAGTTGTTCTAGGGAAGAAGGCTGAGATGCACTGTTCATTATGGAAATAATCTCTCAATTCCCTTGTTTTCTGCTTGCCGCCTCATTCCAAGCCTAAATGTTGCCCAGAGCCCCTGGGCATGGTGATAAACTTCTGATCTCCTCTGAGGGCTGTGGGGACCAGGTGGGGAAAGACAAAGCGTTTCTAGCCAGGTATGCTCCCATGGCTGAATATGTGGTTGATGGATTCGGACATTTTCATCATCACGGGGAGGAACCACAGGGGAGTAACCAGGAACCTGTGGTGCCAGGTTAGTGAGTTATGCTGATTAAGATGAACTGACTTTCGGGCGTGCAAACTACAACTCCTTATGTGATCATGACATTTGTCTAGAGCTGTATCTTTGCAGAACTTCATAAATGTATTTATTTATTTTTATAATTAACATGAAAGAGAAACAGGCACAGAATGGGATCACAGAAATTGGCTGTTGTACCTACCACTAAATTTTTGAACAGTTTTACTTTGTTTCTTTTATTTGGCTTTGAGTTCTCTGCAGACAGAACAGTTATAAACTTTGACTAAACAATATTCTGAATAGTAAAAACAAAAAATGCTGCTCATAGAAATAGACCTGTCAACTCTGCTTTTTGGACTGTAAATGATTTTACATATTGGAAAGATTTACCACATGGAAGTAAGTTAATGCTTTATGCTACTCACAAAAAAGCTGTACCTCCCATAAGTATATCAAGATCTTTCTATTAATATGCTGTTTGCAGTTCCAACTCAGCTTTGAAAAACCTCCCTTTAACACCACCACCCACAGCTATGCTTTCCAAGAAGTGCCTAATTGCATCTGAATTATATTGCCAGCTGGATTCCTTAAATGAGAATAAAGTTTCTTTAGATACATATTTTTTTCCAACATGAGAAGGTATATAATTCTAAGTCTTTTCATAACTTAAGGGTAAGAATAACATTACTTTCAAAATCTCAACTTCAATGAAATTAAAACTTTGAAAATTGTTTACTAGAAGACAAAAAAATCCACCTTCACAAAAAGACAAACCAAAACAAACCAAACCACAAAAAAGTGTTTACACAGTATGTTCATTTGCGAGGGCGGCTCTAAGAAAGAAGCACAGCTGGGGGGCTTAAGCAACAAAAATTTATTTTCTCACCTGGAGGCTCTAAGGCTGGGATCAAGTGTCTGCAGGGTTGGCTTCTGAATCCTCCCCCTTGGCATGCGAGTGGCCAGCTTACCCCCTGTCTTCAACTGCCTTCCTTCCGTGTGTCTGTATCCAAATTTCCTCTTAGAGGGACATCAGTCGTATTGCATTAGTACTCACCCCAAGCCTCCATTTAACTTACTTGCCTCTTTCAATCTCCAAATAGGTGACATTCTGGGGTCCTGTGGGTTTATGACTTCAATATATGAATTTGGGGGGGGGTAGGGGCACAGTTCAGCCCATGATACCAGATTACAAATGGAGTTACTAACCTGCAGTTAATTCTATTCCTTTTTTTCTTTCTGAAAAGATGAAGAGGTGTTTGTATTGAATCTGCCAGTCAACACCGTAAGTTTCGTATACTGTCTGATTTAGATCCAAGCTATATCACCAGGTTTAGCCTGAAGTGGATCCACAGTGTTTACTCAGCACGCTTTATGGTGAAGGAGGCCAGCAGGTACCGGCTTCCTGCCATGTGCTGAGTACAGCACTTCCACATACATGTTTCTTATCTGTCTGAATACTCACAGGGATCCTGTGGAGGACATTTCATAGATGAGTGAATAAGTCAGAGATGCTAGGTAGTTAAATGGTGACGTTTGGATTTGAATCTCGGTCGGATCCCGAAGACCGTATTCTTCCCATTATTGTATCCTGCCAGTCTGACCATTTCTGTTTGACAAACTAATCACATGAATCAGTTTTGTACTGACTCTGATTTTTACAAAAGCAAAACGTAAAGGAGGGAGTTTAGCAAATCTGTGAAAATGTCTCATTTATATTCATAAATAAGTGTACACTGCAGGGCAGTATTCAGGGATTAAAAATCCTAACTGATCATCATTGTGAACATTACGACACTACATCAGAGCTCAGGGGAAGAAGTAAAAAAGAAATGTAATCCAAATGCTTCAACTTGGCTCTAAAAACTTTTTCATAAAATGTGTGAAATGATTTTAATTCTCTAGCCCTTCCCACCTGGTATGTGGCTGCTTTTGTACTCTTTTTTGGCTTAATTTTCATGCACTAGTGATCAGTTTCTGATTTGCTACATATTTTGAAACACGTGATCAAAAGATACCATGCAAAAATTGTTTTACCTGAGAATATTAAATTTTCCATAACATTTTATGGAAAAAATATGGCATCTTTAACCCAAGAGCACTGAAGGACTCATTCTTCCTCATGCACTGGTGTGTCTATAATGCTTTATAAAAGAACTAGTATTTGTTCTCAGCAGTTTCACGTCTACTAAGGGAAGGATCTTGTTAGCTTTGTGTTAGCTTCATTGTGCAGATGAATGCATAAGCCAGACACTGGGCTTTATATATTACCTTTCTTACATGTTTCATAACAATCCATATGACTTTTCAGTATCAAAACTTTTTATTTCTAGGAAGATAATTGTATTGTTTTATAAGTACATTAGGAAATCTATGGGTATTCTCCATTGTATGTGTGAAAGTAAACTTACTTCATGAAATTCTAACAAGTAGCATTTTCCTTATGATTTCTTTAGAAATCTCCTAGGCTGTGGAGGTCACAAGGGTGCCATGATTATCGTGAAATACATTGATTTCTTAAAAATGAAGTGAACAATTGGTTATGATAAAATAGGAGACGGCATGGAGAAAAGATGAGACATATGTTATCTGTCAACCACCAGCCACAATCCTAAAACCTCAGAATTTAGGGTAATGAAAAGAAAGGCGTCTTGGGTGGAGAGGATAAAATCCACAATAGAGATTTAGCTTCCTGTTTGGAAGTCTGGAAGTAAAATGTAAACTGTCAAAGGTAAAAGGGCTCTATTCTCTTTTAGCTGAAGTCCTGTGGTTAAAGGCCAACAACAAGCAAAAAATTAAACCTTATAAAATTTATCTACAAAAGATAGAGTGGGAGGTTAATAATTTGGGAAGTATTGCTGCTATGCTAAATTTTGGTATTTTATTAAAGATATACAGACAATAAAACTAATTTTTGCTGGCAACTATAAATGTGACATGGTAATAGTATTAGAGCTCAGTGCATGAAGAATGATCAAAATAAACATGAATATAATTTTCATATGAGCTCATAGCATAATTGTGGCAATTAGGTGGTAATAATGAAGTTTCATCACATGCTACATTATGGGAAGGCATCCGTATTTGTTTGTAAAATCATGATGGATGTTGGCATAAAAAAATAGGAGTGTTTGAGTTGATATTTAGCGATTAATTGCAAAGGTTCCTTTGGACTATTGGATTCATCTCATGGCATTTTATCTCTTTTTCAGGAATCCAAATGTAAAGTAGGTTGCAAGTCAAGTAAAAAAATCCCTTAAAATCTATGAAAGATTCTTATATATATTCTCAATGAAAGAATAATTATACATACCTACAAAACTTCACATAAAAATATGAATAGTTGAAATTCAATGTGTTTTTTAATTCAACTGGAAAAATATGTTTAGCTTTCTATTATTAATTACTATCAGATGCAGGAAATGACAAAAATAATAAAAATAAGTATTAGAGATAGATGTGTGTATACAAATTTTCTGTGTATATACAAATATTTTTAAATTCCTAAAAGGGGAATAAACCTGTGAACCAGTTTTATCAAAGTACATGGCCACAGCAGACAAACCATATTAAACTTAATGACTCTAAATAAGCATTTCCATGATCTGCTCCTTGTGAGATTTGTGTATTGCTAAGAAGCGGTTACAGTGCGGCACAGTGAGAAGCTCTCTTTCATCCGGGCTGAAGGCAGAGCCTGTTGGGATGTCAGTGACCAGTCCTCTCAGATTCTGGGGTCTAACCCTCTTTGGGAAGGAGAAAAAAAGATATGGAAATGATCTGCCTTCTTGAAAAAATCTCAAATATTTCTGCAATTCTTTGGCATAAGGATTGCCCATTGTGGTTCACTTCACGGATCTTACTTAAATGAGAGTAATTTCTAGACTTGTAATGTGAAAAATTGTTTGTAATACCATTGTTGCCATCTAATATATTTTTGCAATGATCCACTATTGTGTCAACAATTAAAATACATGGAGAAAAAATATTCAACTCCACAAAAAATATCGAGGAAAGAATGACGTGATAAATTCGCATTCCAGCCAGTAAAGTCTTCCCATTTATGTGTTTCAGAAAGTAATTCGTTTCAATAAGAACAAGAGAAAGAGTGCTGAGATTTCTCTTTTAATATTAGATATTATATACTCTTTGATACTTTATTCTACCACTCTTATGGCAGTAGAAATATAAGAGCTTGTTCACGTCTGACTAAGTATTCTATCAATTTCATTCTAATCTCATTTGGTTTTCTATAAAATAGATCTGGATGGGCTTCATTAATCTGCACAGTCATTTGGGATGGTACACAAGCCAATTAAAAGATGTTTATTTGTGAAAGTGACTAAACATAGTTTACAATCAACAAGCACTTACTGAATAATTATGCTACAAAAAACAATATGGTAAGTGGTGTATAGGATAAAACAGACATGTAAGATAAGGTTTCAAATCAACAAAGTGGAGAAATTAAACTTAATTATCATGAAAGAATTGGAAAACAATATAGAGCAGTATAGTAGAATTATAAATCATTAATATAGACAGCAACTAGTATAGGAGTTTTCAGAAGACAGAGATCACTGTGGGCTAGAACGGAATATTAATGAAGCTACCTAGCAGACTAGAACTGGATCTGAAGGCTCTTTAGAGTTCAATTTGATAGACAAAATAAAGTAGTTAATTTAATTATTCAACACTGCTTTGACCAAATGTAAAAGTACAAATTTATGTACTGTCAAGAAATTTATATTTATAACAATTTATATCAATAGTAAATTACTTATTTATATATTCACATAAATTTTTTTGTCAACATCATCACTCAGCAAATGTTTGTATTCAAGTTTTTGTAAAGTTTTTCATTAGCCCTGTTTCAATTATTTCATTTGAAAAAATAAAGTACTGTCAGAGAAAAATACATTGTTATAAAATAATCTCAATTAATGCTTGTTCTCAGAGATCATCTAGTCAAGTCAGTAAAACTGAAAGTTAAAATATTGGTATATAAGCAACAATTGTTCCTGCATCTAGTGTCACATGTATATTCCTGGGTGTATGTTTCATGTCACTAAGCATAGTAACGTTGTGGAAATTCTGAATAAAAACCTATAGAATTTCTTCATAAAGTCTTGATATTAGGCCAAAGATAAGTATAGCTTGAGATAGAATTTTCAGTAATGGCACCACATACCAAATCCAAAATGGCTTTATGTCTAACAATGTAGCTGGAAATGAAAATATATATCCTGGGCAACTGTGGTGGGAATCCCAGAAGGTTTATTTGGTAATCATGAGAGCACTGATATCAAAGATGCATGTTTATGTAAAATCGATGAGATGTCAAGGTAAAAAAAAAGTGGTATTCATCAATGAATATTGTGTTAAATATTCTGTTTAAATCAATACATGTTATGAGTTGTTATTTGTTTATTTTATTTAATTCCAATGGGACCCATAACTTTTTTTAAGGTAGCTTTTCTAGTTGGCAAGATGTGGACTGTCTTATATTCTGTATTGTGTTCCATTAGGGTTCATGTGGTGTCCTGTAGGCAACCCCAATATCACTAGAACACTTCCAGGATGAAACCAATGCCTATGGAGTAATGAGTTCTCATTTTTAATGCAGTTTATTTAGTTCATGATTAGACTCTTACCAAGACATTCACTGCAAGTAACATAATTCCAGCTTTTTTTCCATTTAGCTTTAATTCTTGTCAAACAGCAGCATGAAAGTTCTGCATAAGAAGAGCACTTACAGTTCTATCTACAAATTTTATATCAAAATCAGTGATTTCTCACATTCAAAACTAGATTTATTTCAGATCTTTTGAGTATGGAATAGATAAAACATTCCTTTGGGGAACAGCTAGAAGCAATCCAAGAAGAGGCAAATTCAGTAATTTTATGCTACAGTGATATGGCTTTATTTATTTAGTTAGTTTTTATTGAAGTATCATTGATACACCATCTTATATTGGTTTCAAGTATGCAACACAGGGGTTCAACAATTACCCATATTATTAAACCCTCTCCTCCACTAGTGTAGGTACTATCTGTCAACATAGGAAGATGACACAGAATCATGGGCTATATTCCCCATGCTGTACTACTGTCCCCATGACCAACTTAAATTGTGATTGTGAATTATTGTGCCCCTTTATCCCCCTCACCTTCCCCCCACACCCACCCGAACCCCTCCCCTTTGATGACCACTTGTCACTTCTCAGTGTCTATGAGTCTACTGCTGTTTTGTTCCTTCTGTTTTGTTTTGTTTTTATATTCCACAAATAAGTGAAATCATATGGTATTTATCTTTTTCCACTGGGCTTATTTTACTGAGCATAATGCCCTCTAGGTCCACCCATGTTTTTGCAAATGGGGGGATTTATTTTCTTTTTATGGCCAACTAATATTCCATTGTGTGTATGTACTGCATCTTCTTTATCTATTCATCTATTGATGGACGTTTAAGTTGCTTCCATATTTTGGCTATTGCAGATAGTGTGGTGATAAACATAGGGGTGTGTATATCTTTTCAAATCAGTGATTTTATTTTCTTTGGATAAATTTCTGGAAGTGTAATTACTGGATTGAATGGTATTTCTACTTTTAGTTTCTTGAGTAACCTCCATACTGCTTTCCACAGCAGTTGCACCAATTGACATTCCCAAGAACAGTGTAGAGGGGTTTAATTGCTCTGCATCCTTGCCAGCATTTGTTATTTCTTGTCTTTTGGATAGTGGCTGTTCTGTCTGATGTGAGGTGATATCTCATTGTGGTTTTAATTTGCTCTTCCCTGATAATTAGTGATGTGGAGCATCTTTTCATGTGCCTGATGGCCATCTGTATTTCTTCTTTAGAGAAATGTCTGTTCAGGACCTCTGCTCATTTTTTAATCAGGTTATTTGTTTTTTGGGGTGTTGAGGCATATGAGTTCTTTATACATTTTGAATGTTAACCCCTTATCAGATGAGTTGTTTTCAAATATGTTCTCCCATTCTGTAGGTTGCATTTTTGTTCTGCTGATGGTTTCGTTTGCTGTACAGAAGCTTTTTAGTTTGATGTAGTCCCACTTGTTCATTTTTTATTTTATTTCCCTTACCTGAGGAGATGTGTCCAGGAAAAACTTGTTCATGCTGGTGTACAAGAGATTTTTGCCTGTGTTTTCTTCTAAGAGTTTTATTTTAATGTCTTACATTTAGGTCTTTAATCCACCTTGAGTTTACTTTTGTGTATGAAGTTAGATAGAATCCAGTTTCATTCTCTTGCATGTGGCTGTCCAGTTTTCCCAGCACCAGTTATTTAAGAGGCTGTCTTTTCCCCATTGTATATTAATTGACCAAATGTACATGGGTTTCTTTCTGCACCCTCTATTGTGTTCCATTGATCTATGGGTCTGTTCTTGTGCCAGTACCATACTGTTTTGATTACTATAGCTTTATAGTATAGTTTGAAATCGGGTAGTGTAATATACCCAGCTTTGTTCTTCTTTCTCAGGATTGCTTTGGCTATTCTGGGTCTTTCATGGTTCCATATGAATTTCAGTATTATTTGTTCTGGTTCATTGAAATATGCTGTTGGTATTTTGATAGGGATTGCATTGAATCTGTAAATTGCTTTGAGCAGGATGGCCATTTTGGCAATATTAATTCTTCCTATCCATGAACATGGAATAGATTTCTATTTATTTGTGTCTTCTTTAATTTCTCTCCTGAGTGTCTGATGATTTTAGAGTTTTCTCCTCCTTGGTTAGGTTTATTCCTAGGTATTTTATTCATTTTGATGCAACTGTAAATGGAATTATTTTCCTGTTTTCTCTCTCTGTTAGTTTGTTGTTAGTATATAGGAATGCAATAGATTTCTGTTTATTAATTTTGTATACTACAACTCCTGAATCCAGTTATTAGTTCTGATAGTTTTTTGGTGGATTCTTTAGGGTTTTCTTTATATAGTATCATGTCATCTGCAAATAGTGACAGTTTTACTTCTCTTTTACACAATTGGATGTCTTTTATCTCTTTATCTTGTCTTATTTCTGTAGCTAGGACCTCCAATACTAGGCTGAATAAAAGTGGTGAAAGTGGGCATCCTTGTCTTGTTCCTGATCTTAGAGGAAAAGCTTTCATATGGATTTATTTTGGGGGGAAATTTAAACTTATTTTCATTTTGTATGGGAAACATCCAGGGATATCATGAGTGAATTTATTTTTTAAACTTTTGATACTAACTTTAGAAGAGATCACATTTTTATAATTATCATTTAATTCTTCCCTTGATCAACATATCGAAACAGACTTAAAATATATACTTAGGTTCTAAAATATATATAAATCATTTTTAAAGAAATAACGTTTTGTATTAAGGAATAAATACCTACAGGTCATTTAGATTATTTCAAATCTTAAAGCAATAGGAAAACCACCTCTGCAAATGTTTCAATTGCTTTATCTGGTCTTGTCTTAAACCCCAAATGCCCTTGGCTCTAATCTACTTGCATCTCTTGTTTCACACAACCATCTTTCATGCCTCAGCAGAACTAGAGGATAAGATATAAATGAAGTTTTAAAAAGGAAATTAATGATACAAAAAGTGTGTATCCATTGGCACACACCCTCTCTATCATTAATTATACCCCCACCTCTCCAAATAGAGAGGAAAGGAAAGTGTTATAAATCTGAACTGCTTATAGATGTATACAGATTCCAGAAATCCCCCTGAAAATTTGTCATGGCTGAACTACCAGCAGAATCCTTTTGCAATCCACTTCATTTTGAGAAAGCTTATCACTACCCACATCCTGGAGCTGAGATCAGGGCTTTGGGTGGAGGAGGGGCGGTTCATCTTCATGGATCTGAGGTCACTGCTGACTCTCCTCTTCATGGGCCAAGGGGTTCGAACCGCTGGTTGTTGACAGTAGTCATGCTTTTTGTCAAAAGACCTGTACCCCAAAGAGTAACTGTTTCTTGTGTAACCTACTGACAAGTGCCTGACTTAGGGCAATTCTGACTTAATATTCTTATCAAAACTTTTAGTAAGATCAATCAAACATATCTCCATGGTGCTTCTGCATTTACAAAGCCCTTACTATGTACATTTTGCTGTCGAGTCCATCCAGTTTCCCTGAGGAAAGTATTGGTACCTCCAGGGATTATATTAAAAGTATTTAACCAGCAGTAGAGCACGAGGAGAAGGGCCTGCCAGGCAGCTGGAAGGTGTGGAAGAATGAGATGGTGGGCATGTGTCCAAAAGCGAACACAATGGCGGGTGACCTTGTGTTGAGGGGTGAGATGGTGGAGAGGCTGTCCTTCCATGCCAGGGGTCTTGGATCTCAACCTGGCTGCAGTCACATCTTTTGAAATAACAAGTACATGATTAGGCTTAAGTCCTAGAGAAGCCATTCAGTCAACAGTGTTAAGGATGATTTTGAAAGTTAAAAAATGATTGCTGTTATCCAGGTCAGAAATGAAGGTCTTTTTCCAGTTATCATTGAATCTTTGTACAAAACTGATTTGAGAGATATTAAGAAGATAGAGTTAACACATTTTAATACTGCTTTTGGATAATGGGGCAAAGGAAAAGATAGGGTCAAAATTAGCTTCCTGGTTTCTGACTTGGGCAGTGGAATAGGGTGAGACGCCAAATCTGATGGAGAAACTAGTTCAGTTGTCAAACATATTAATTTGTAGGCATATACATATGGGGAAAAATAAACAAGTTCAATTGTAAACCAATTGGATTCATGGGCTTATAAATATGTGACAAAGTAGTATCACCTACAGAGAATTCTCCATGTAGATCTGTTCCATAGACAGGAGACAGATGGGAGATGTAGATTTTCTTTCAGAGGAGAGGAGATAGTTGAAACCAAGAGTGACTGGGATAACAGAAGACATGTGGAACAAGAAACAAAAAGGTCCAGTGGGGAAGGCCTAATGGGTACTACTATTTAAGTAAATAGTCCCTTAATATATTTATGAATATATTAATTATTACTGGTTCTGGTTATAAAAGAAATGGCTGTGTTAATTTTTTAATCTCTTGAATGTAAATTATTATTCTCACAAGCTTATTGACATTCTGAGAATAATTTCTTGATTTGCCCTTTGTGGAAAAGCATGATGAACTTTCTTAAAATGAATTACTGATTATTTAATTACAGAATGACATGTTGCTATTAAAATATAATTGAAATATATTTAGTAAGTGTACATTTTCAGTTAATTACTCAATCGAAGCAGTTTAGAAAATGTACTCTGTTTTTTTTCCCAACACTTTCTGATTTGACATCTTTTATGGCACAGGTTATAGTGTATTTTCATTGTAATAAATAAAGGAAAAAGGGAAAAACAAAAGCTAATACTTTACGCTTCCCAAAGAAGGTTATCAGATTTTTCAAAGAAAGAAACAGTCTTATCTAAAGATTTCTGCCCTCATTCAATAATATAAATTTTGAGCCTCTCTCATTCCCTGTTGCTTTCTTAACTTGAGTAGCATACAGGGTAATTCCTGGAGCCACTGTTGCTGCATTACCCCCATGTTTTTTCACCCCAGTAATATTTAAAGTATTCCTAATACACAAGTATGATGGTAATCCAGTGATCATTCTATCCTTGAGGAGATTTTGGTTCAGTTCTTTATTTTTCTCAGCTTGTGAAACAAAATAGAAAAGTAAGGAAGAAATAAGTGTTTGTGGCAAAGACCAGGAAACTTACTTTAACTTCTCAGACCAAGATCCTAAATCTGAGTGAAGTTTTCAAGTTGCTGAATGGTCAAGTCATTCATCTTGAGGACATGGCCGTGCAATTCGTCCTTGAAACCTTACAAAACCACTTTGTACTGGCAAAGATTTAGAGCTGAGGTTAAGGAAAATATACACCCAGTGGGAATGTGTCCTGAGTTCTATTGGAAATAGAAGGTAAAAAAACCACTTTCATGATGGTGATCTTGTTAACCTGTAAGTAGCATAAAATAGCTATACCAAAAGTATATAAATCACAGTTGACCCTTGAACAACATGGGTTTGAACTACATGCGTCCACTTATATGTGAATATTTTTCAATAAGTATATTGGAAACATTTCTGGAGATTTGTGACAATTTAAAAAAATGTTTTCCTTTTAGCTTATTTTATTGTAAGAATACAATATATAATACATACAACATACAAAACATGGTCAATCAAATGTTTATGTTATAGACAAGACTTCTGGTCAACAGCATGCTATTAGTAGTTAAGTTTTGGGGGAGCACAAGTTACATAATGTGTTTTTGACTGCACGAGGGGCAGCATGCCTAAGCCCTGTATTGTTCAAGAGTCAGCTGTAAAGGGACTTTACTATGAGGGCCATTTAAACTAGTGTCCCTAAGAAGTCCAACATTTGACAGTCTCCAAGATAAAATCCCTCATAGATTCTTTCTCACATTAGGATTGTAGACAATGCCTTCAGCACGTTTGTTTTTCCACTTCAAAGTACCTAAGGACAAGCACTTCACAGTCCTGTCTTCAAAAATCAACAGTGCTTAAGAATGAGGTCAGCATCTTGCAGCCTGAGGCATTCCTTGTGTCTCTCTTCAGTTTACAGTCAGAGGGACGTGCATAACTCAACAGGGGTTCCTCTGCACAGCCCATCAGCCAGGAAGGGATCCATATGTCCGCGCACCTGCGGGTGGGTGGATTGGACTTCATGGAGGTGACAGAACTGAGGGAACAGTGGCCTAACAGGGGGCGCAGTCATCATGGGACCAGAAACCCCAGCAGTTCCAGGAATGGGGGTGATGCCCAAGAACCCCGCCCCTCCAACAGTGATGGGCAGTGCCCACAACCACGCCCCAACCCTGTGGCACCCCCTGAGAACCCACCAGCATGAGTGAGGTCAGTGGTCCCTGCAACCTCTGTGTCAGGGTGGGTGGTGGGTGGAAAGTGCGCACTCCCCAAACATAGCAACTGTGCAGTCAGAGAAGAGAAAACAAACACCTGAGCTATATTGCCACCTGCTGGAAGACAAAAGAAAGATCTCTAATTTTCAACCTGTTAAAAGTAAACAAAGGTTTAAATTAGAAAGACATTTGCTACTTTGAACACACTGGAAGAGGCACACGCCATCAAACACTATGAAAAATCATGATAATGTGGCATCACAAAAAGAAAGGGATGATTCTCCAGCAACCAAAATAAAAATCACAAAAGACTGGTATCTAACTGATAGAGAAATCAAAATAGCTGTTACGAAAAAATTCAACAAGCTACAGGGAAACTCAGAAAGGAAATTCTGTGAACTCAAGAATAAAATTAATTAACAGAAGGAATACTTTTACCAAAGAGATCGAAGTTCTAAAAAAGAACCAAATTTTGGAGCTGAAAAACTCTATAAATGAGATGGAGAATTCATTAGAAAGCATTGGTAATGAAGCTGATCAGATGGAGGAGAAAATAGGTGATTTGGAAGATAGGAATCTAGAAATGATTCAGGTGGAAGAGGAGAGAGATCTAAGATTTCCAAACAGTGAAGAAACCTTGCAAGAATTACTAGACTCCATTAGGAGAGTTAGCATGAGAATAATGGGTGTATTGGAGGAGAAGAGGAGAAGGGGACAAGGAGTTTATTTAAAGAAATAATAGCCGAGGACTTCCCAAACCAGGGGTAGGAACTGGATGTACAAGTCTACGACGCTAATAGATTGCCCCTATTTCTATGCAAAAGACCCTCTCCATGACACAGTCTAATGAAGTCATCAAAGGTCAATGATAAAGAAAGGGTCTTAAAGGCAGCCAAGGAAAAAAATAATCTATAGAGGAACCCCTTTTAGACTATCAGGAGATTCCTCACCAGAAAAGCTACAGGCCAGGAAACAGTGGGCTGACATATTCAAAGTATTGAAAGATAAAAATGGCCAGCCAAGAATACTTTATCCAGCAAAATTATCCTTTAGATATGAAGGTGAAGTAAAAGCTTTCTCAGACAGCTGGAAGCTGAGGGAGCTCAGCACCACTAGACCTGCTCCACGAGGGATGCTGAACGGAGCTCCTCTGCCTGAAGCAGAGAGACAAAGGGCACCAAACTTTGAGTGAGGTGGTAAACACACAGAATCAGAAAACAGTGACTCTGTTTTAGAACATTTCATTGTAGCATAAATTTAAAGGGAAAATGCATTAAAAATAACTCTAACCATTACAATGTGGGAACAAACTCACAGCATGAAAAAGGATGATGTGTGATAATGAAATTGTGCAAGGGAGGATGAAGGTGGTTGCTGTCAGCAGAAAAGGACTATTTTACCTATGAGGCATTTTATAGAAAATGGAAATCTTGAGCAAAGACACGAAACAAAGGAGAAACAAATAAGTCATCATAGAAAACCACCAACCTGAAGAGGTAAACAGAAACACAAAGAAAACAACCAGAAAGAAAAGATAAAATGACAGTAGTAAATCCTCATCTATCAATAATTATCCTAAATGTAAATGGGTTAAACCTATGAATCAAGTCACAGAGTGGCAGGACGGATTAAAAAATAAGACCCATCTGTATGCTGCCTTCAGGAGCCTCATCTCAGCTCCAGACACAAACAGTGTGAAGCAGTGGAAGACGATAACCCCAACACCTGGTAGCCGAAAGAAAGTGGGTATAGCCATGCATGTAGCAGACAAAATGGATTTCAAGTCAAAAATAGTAACAAGCATCAAAAAAGGTCATTCCCTAATGAGAAAGATGTCAATACATCAAGAACATATAACAATCATAAGTACATACACTCCCAATATCTGAGCACTGCAACTTATTAAGCAGATATTAACAGAACTTAAGGGAAAAATAGACAACAATACAAAAACATTAGGGGATTCAGTATCCCACTCTCATCAGTGAATAATTAGCCAGACAGAAATCTACAGGGAAATGTTGAAATTAAACCACACTTTAGAACAAATGGACTTACTAGACATATATGGAACACTCCATCCAGTAGGGGTAGAATACACATTCTTCTCACGTGCACATGGAACATTCTCCAGGACAGAGCATATGAGAGGCCACAAAATTAATCTTAGTAAACTTGAGAAGATTGAGATCATACCAGAGCTGTCTTCTCTGACCACAATGGTCCAAAACTAGAAATCAACAAGAAGAAAGTGAGCTGCAAATATGTGGAAATTAAACAACACACTTCTAAATATCCAGTGGGGCAAAGATGACATCAAAAGGGAAATAAAATTATCTTGAAACAAATGAAAATGAAAATACACCACGTTGAATTTTGTGGGATGCAGTAAAAACAGTTCTGAGAGGAAAGTATATAGTAATAAACAATATATTAAGAAATTAGAAGATTGAAATAAATAATCTAACTTTACCTCTCAAGATATGAGAAAAGAGCAACAAATTAAGCCCAAAGTTAGCAGAAAGAAGGAAATAATAAAAATCAGATTGGAAATAAATTAGAGACTAGAAAAACAATAGGATCAATAAAAACAAAAACTTGTTCTTCAAAAAGATAAGCAAAATTGATATTCCTTTAGCTAAACTAAGAAGAAAAAGAGCTAAATAATATTAAAAATGATAGAGGAGACATTACAGCTGATATTAACAGAAATACAAAGAATTGTAAGAGACGACTATAAACAATAATATGCCAGCAAATGACATGACATTAGAATTACATACATTGTAAACTTGTAATGACCAGTAAGCCATAGAGATTTAATGCACAGTGACTCAATGGCCATCATACTACAATACATAAATGTGTAAAAGTAACACACTAAACACCTTAAATTTACAAAATGTAATGTCAAATTTATTAAATTTAAAAAACCCATGCAATAAACACTAATCCTATTATGAAAAATAGTAAAATAGAAAAGTGAAACTTGAAAAAAAACATCAGTACTTAGTCCAAACAGTTCCAAATACAGAGATTAAGAAGGAAGTGCCAGCTCTCCGAGATCAGCCCCTCTGCAGTCCATAGTCCATTATGAAGAACAATCGTTATGTATAATTTCTGAAAACAGATGTGACCAGATTTCCACGGGAAACCTCTGGATATTTCTGCCCCTCTCGCCCACTGAATCAAGAAGTGACACTTTGTCACAGCCTGCAAAGTACCACCCTTAACAACATCTGGTCAAAATCCCCATTAAACATTTCCGACTTCTCCGCTAGGAATTATTCTTCAGCCCCAATCCATTTCTACCACATCTCTAGCCATTGCCTCTCCTTTGCTGTTACAGCCATTTCTTAATTTTAGATATGCCCTTGAATTGCTCTCTTTAGCTTCTCCTCCCTTGCAGACTCCCACTTGTCACCAGTTCAGCAAGCAAGGCATCCTTCCAGGTCAATTCACTAGAGAAAACAGCAGGGAATTACATATTAAAACAAAACTGTACAACTAATTTTGTTGTACTTTGAGAGATTACAACTATTTTTTTTCTTGACATGTTAGCTAGAGAAATGTGAGCAGAAATGAAAATCACATGAAGATGACATCCATTGGAGTTATTTTTTTCTAGTCCCATTTCCTGAATGCATGATAAATTTCAAATAGCCTCTTGTATGGGAGAAATATCAAACGGATGTTCTTTATTTGATCGGCAAAACAAAGCGTGGTCTACTTTTCTTCTGTGTACAAATGCAGAAAGTGTCCACACTTTAGTTTTTTAAACTGATAAATAAAAAACGACTCATTAATTTGAGGGTAACTAGTACCAGGAGCCAGTGTATGGCCGTGGCAGTGTTTTACATACTCTCATTAGTAAGCATGAAAGTCCAGCTCAAATTAGTTTAACTAAAAATGGAGGATTTATCAGAATGATGTGGCTCAGCTCATACTCTTGAAGGAAGAGCTACTGGAATCTGAAAACATGAGGAAAACTCAGGCCTTGAACATCAGAGCTGGCCTCCTGGATTCTCCACATTTTGCCCTTCATTTATGCCATGTCATGGATGGGAACATGACAGCCAGCAGCTTTGGGGTCACAGCTGTGTTTTAAGAAGGAAAGGAACCTCTAGTTTACTAATGTTATTTAAGAAAAGGCCAGAGATGGGTTCTGATTTGCCCAGCTTGTTAGCAACCACACCTGAGCCAGTCACTGTAGTAAAAGATAAAAGTGGAATGCTTAGCCCAGGCCATCAGTTGGAGTTATTTCTAGTCCCATTTCCTGTAATGCATGATAAATCCAAATAGCCTCTCATATGGGAGAAATATTTCAAACGAATGTTCTTTATTTGATTGGCAAAAGAAAGTGTGGTCTATTGTTCTTCTGTGTACTAATGCAGAAAGCAGCCACTCTTTAGTTTTTTAAACCAATAAATAAAAAATGACTCATTAATTTGAGGGTAACTAGTACCAAGAGCCAGTGAACGGCCGTGGCAGTGTTTTACATACTCTTATTAGTAAGCATTAAAATCCAGCTCAAATTAGTTGAATTGATTCACCTATGGAGGGAGGACAGGCGGGTCCTGTTACTGTCTAAGGAGGAGAGGCAGGTGCGCTGGATACACAAAACCATAAACTGGCAAGGTGTCATATTTATATTTAGAATAACTATTCTTGTGTTTATTAATGGTTTGAACATTTTAAAGAACTTTTAAATAATATGATCCAAAACTATTTTTGTGGAAAATGTGGAGGTTTAGTTTTTCAATGTGGTATACAAGGCTTTTTCACTTTACATCCCCAAATGGGAAAGCTTTGTGTAAATTTTTTATAATGCATGTTGAAATGATCATGTCAGATCACACTATTCTTGTTGGCCTCCTTAGCTCCATCTGTCTTTTCTTGCAAAGAGTTTCTTGTTCATGTTAAAATAGATCATTTCTTGAGGCTCTAATTATGTGCAAGAGGAAACACAGCTGTGAACTCATCACTGTCACTGGAGCTTCCATGTATTACTTTATCAGTGCACACTTGGTGTTAGCTGCCACACAGACAGAATAATTGTCAGTAATCCTGAATTCTGTTATGTTTGGCATTGGCAAGGTTAAATTTGTAGATGACTTAGAGGTATGCATATATAGATAAATTTATATTCATTCAAGAATGTCGGTGATAACTCTGCAGTTCTGTATTACACCATTGGCCAGAGAAGCCATTGGGTATCTTGGATTTCGCTCCCATGTTCCGTGCATTTTGCTAGGAATGTAGATTTCTTATCTCAACCTCACATGTATCTGAGAGGCATATTATGATTCCCCTTCCAAGGATATGAAATGAAGACTTCAGAGCTTAAGCAATTAGTAAAAGGAATATACCTTTTAAGAGCCAGTATTCTTAACACCATACACAAAAATAAACTGGATTAAAAACTTGAATGTAAGACCTAAAATCATGAAACTCTTAGAAGAAAACATAGGCAGTAAGCTCCTTGATACAGGCCTTGGTGATGATTTTTATTTAAATATGACACCAGAAGCAAAAGCAACAAAGGCCAAAATAGACAAGTGGGACTACATCAAACTAAAAACCTGTACACAGCAAAGTAAGCCATCAACAAAATGAAAAGGCAACCTACTGAATGGGTGAAAATATTTCCAAATCATATACCTGAAAAGGAACTAATATCCAAAATATATAAAGAACTCATACAACTCAATAGCAAAAAAATAAAAATCCAGTTTAAAAATGGGCAGAATATCTGACTGGACATTTTTCCAAAGAAGACATACACATGGCTAATAGGTGTATGAAAAGATATTCATATCATTAATCCTCAGGGAAATGCAAATAAAACCACAGTGGGATATTACCTCACACCTGTTAGAATGGCTATCATCAAAAAGACAAGAGATCACAAGTGCTGGGGAGGATGTGGAGAAAAGGAAACCCTTGTGCACTATTGATCAGAGTGTAAATTGAAACAGCCCTATGGAAAACAGTATGAAGCTTCCTCAAAAATTAAAAATAGAAATTCCATATGACTCAGCAATTCCATTTCTGGGTATCTTTCTAAAGAAGACAAAAAACACTAATGAAAAGATATCTGTACCCTGTGTTCATTGCAGCATTATATACCATAGCCAAGATATGGAAACAACCTAAAGCTTCACTGATGGATAATGGGACACACACACACACACACACACACACACACACACACACACTCACACACACACACACACACACACAGTGGAATATTATTCATTATTCAACCATAAAAAATAATGAAATCCTGGCATTTTCAACAACGTGGGTGGACCTCAAGGGCATTATGCTAAGTGACAAGTCAGACAAAGACAAATCAGTATGATCTCATTTATGTACAGAATCTTAAAATCAAACAAACCAATAGATAAAGAGAATACGTTTGTGGTTCCTAGAGTAGAGGGGTAGGAAGCAGAAGAAATGGGTGGTGGGGGTCAAAAGGTTTGAAAAAAAATGTTTGCCGGAAGAGTGCTAACATCTATTGTACATCATACAGTAAGTATGGCAGGCACTGGGATGAAGGCGCCTTTGTTTGGTTTAATCCTCCCAACACTTCTGTGAAGTATCCTGTTTCACAGGATTTCAAAGAAGTAGAAACAGACTCTGAGAAGTCAGGTCACATGCTTCAGATCACACAGCTCGGAAAGGGTGGATCAGGATGGAAGCCCAGGCCCATCTGATTGTCCTCATTATGGGATCGTTCTCCCTGGCAGTTATATGATGTAGTCATGGTCATGGCCACAGTCACTACGGCTTGTGCATTTCACACCTCAGTGGACATGCAGGCACCCCGTCAATCTGGGCCAGTTGGATCGAGATATCTACGGGACACACAATGTTCAGTGAATGTTAGGGGAGAGAGCAAAAGGATACATCGGATAATCCCTGCTTCTGGGAGGTTGTGGACCTTGGCAAACGTGCCCTGAAGGAATCCTGTAAACTCACCTGCAGAATATTCAGTTTCAAGGTTGGTGTCACTGAGCAGAGGAACAAGGCTAATCTGTTGCCAGGACACCCCATCTCAGCCCTTAGGAAAAAAACAAAGTTGCTAGACATTAGAAGAGCTGAGCTAGGGGAGACTAGCTGGCTAAACTCCAACAGCAAGAAGGGGCCCTGTTAGAAGCAAATCTTACTCAACGGTCAGGGAGCCAGCATGCCAAACATGACAGAAGAGGGGTCACAAACTCATGCCTTTAGGAGCCTGGCAGGTGGCGTAAGTGAGGTGAGGCCAGCAGAAAATGCCCAGGTGCACATGGGATGCGTCCTGGTGAGTGGGGTGAGGCAAGAGTATACATCCCTGTCCACAGATGCCAGATGATCAGTGTCAGGTGGAGAATTTGATCCCATGTGCCTGCTTCTCTGGTTATTCAAGAGAATCTGTAAATCCAGATGTGCATGGAAAATCTCCTAATGTTTAATCAAGGCACAATTTTGTTATAAAATGTTGTGTTAGTCAAAGACAACTCTATAGGCTGGATGTGTCCTGGGGACATCAGTGACAACCTCTGAGGAACAAGGTTAAGTTTAACCCTGGAGACCTTGGTCCTGTGGTCTCTGGAGAATAGGCCAATCTTCTCACTCGTGGGATATCAGGAAGCTCCTATCTGAGATGAAAAAAGAGCCAATATTCAAGCCTTATTTGCAACTTTTCTATTCATTATTGAACAAATATTTATTAAGCATCAATAAGGGACCAGGTCATATGGGCAAGAGAGGAAATTATAGAGTGGAGGAATGCAACAGGAAAACAACCAATGATTGGAACTTTTTCCCTTGTGGAGCTTAAATGAGGATGTCATGAATAGGACCCTAGTTGTGATGTTTGTCTAGGGAGGACACACATTAGCCAGTATGCCTGGTCCTTCATCCAATCAGCCCCTTGATTTTTACTGGATTAGTCCCAAACCGAGGAGGCTCAGGCTCACGTCTTGCCCTGTGCCATTGACTAATGGAGCTCTTCCATCTCACTGCAGTGTGTGATTTGATCTCTGCCCTGAGTCCCAATAAGAAATCAGAATGAAAACCATCAGCCTATTTGGTTAACCTAAATTATGTTTCTGTTTAATGTCCAATTCTTCATTCTGGTTTTTGGTTCTGTTTACCATTTCAGTATGGTGAATTCTGTGATCCTACTTTTAGCTGAGACTTGAATACCTAAGTCATGTTTGTCTCCAAGGGCTAAACCTAAGAGGCATCTATCCTACATTCAGAAGAGGCTGAACTTTCCT
The DNA here is from genome assembly GCA_032199065.1 of Smutsia gigantea. NCBI lineage: Eukaryota > Metazoa > Chordata > Mammalia > Pholidota > Manidae > Smutsia > Smutsia gigantea. The sequence continues at coordinate 199,042 of JAVSCE010009593.1, forward strand.
AAGGCAAACTTTAAGAAGAGGCCCTTTTAATTCTAGTTTTATACTTTTCCCTCAAGTTTAATGAAATCATACACATGTGACCAAAAACCTCTGAGGGACTTGTGGATGTGGATGAAATCTGAGATTGTTGCCCTGTTCTGCTGCGGGGAGAAGGGAAGTTTTCTCAGCGACAAATCTTAATGACAGAGTAGGAATCTCACCATGGAGGAAGGCATCCCAGCCAGAGGCCAACTGAGCAGAGGCACTCTCAATGCTGAGACGCGGAGACAAGTCTACTAATTCAAGGAGTTAAATTTAGAGAGATTAAGTTACTTGAAAAGAGTCACTCAATAAAACCCACTTTTGATTCAAAGTTCAGTGTTTTGGTGCAGTAAGGTAACTAATTAATTATGCTCTACTGGCTAATTAAGAGTAGATCTTCAAAGTTCTCATCAGAAGAAAAATAATGTTTTTGTGACCTATGTGTGATGAAGGATGTTAACGAGACTTATTGTGGTGACCATTTCACAATATATACAAATATTGAATCATTATGTTATACACCTGAAACTAGTATTAATGCTGTCAATTACAAAAACCAAAACAAATCAAAAACAAAGTTCTGTGTTTTTTCCTGATAAACCATTCCTTTTAAGTTTTTTAAATGTTCCAAATGTACTTTATTTGTTCAGTAATGCTATATTTTAATGGGTGCACAGTGCCTTTACTTAGCATCAATTATGAGTGGGTTTCTGAACAATCCAGCATTGCACCAGCTGGGATGATTACTCATCTCGCCATTGCTGTGAGTGACTCTGCCAACAGGGGACGGGGTCCATTTTGTTCCAATTTGTGTTGTTGCATATGTGCACACAGCAACCCAGAGAGCTCTACCAGCTAATAAAATTGCCGTATTTGTCACAGAAAACAGTTGTACCTCTCTGGTGGCTCTGCTTTGCCACTGTTTTCTGAGTGCTTCTCTAAGATAACTTAGTAGTTTTTGGCCAAGAGAAACATCATGAAGCTGAAGACAGGACTGCAACAACTGCCACTGCTTGTTTGTGCAACTTTTTTCAGGCACTCTTGCCTGTTCTATTTTTTTTAATATAGTAAAAAATACATAATGAGATCTATCCTCTTAGGTTTTTAAATATACAGTTCAGTGTTGTTAACTCTAAGTACAATATGGTATAGCAGATCTCTAGACCTTTTTCATTTCTCATGATTGAAACCCTCTATGTATCGAACACTGACTTCCCCTCCTTCCCCAGACCCTGGCGACCACCATTCTCCTTCCTGCTCCTATAAGTGACTACTTTAGATCCCTCATACAAGTGAAATGGTGCAGTATTTGTCCTTCGGTGATGGGCTTTTTTCACTTAGCATAATGTCTTCAAAGTTCACCCATGTTGTAGCTTATGACCCTCTTGCTTCCTTTTTATGGCTGAATAATATTCTGTTGCATTTATATACCTCATTTTGTTTATCTCTTCATTTGTCAACATACATTTAGGTTGTTTCCATCTCTTGGCTATTGTGTATAATGCAGTGAACATGGGAGTGCAAATATGTTTGAGATTTTGATTCCAATTCTTTTGGATAAATACCCAGCAGTGGAATTTCTGGATCATAAGGTAGTTTTATTTTCAATTTTTTTGAGGAACATCTATACTGTTTTCCATGGCAGCTCTACCATTTTGCAGTCCCACTAATAGTGAACACGGGTCCCAATTTCTCCATATCCTTGCCCATACTTGTTTTTTTTTCTCTTTTTCCATTCCTTTCCCTTCCCTTCTTTTCTTTTTGTTTTCTTCCTTGTTATTTTGCTTTTTTCCTTCCTTCCTTCCTTTCTCTCTTCCTCCCTCTTTCACTTCCTTCCTTTCATTTTTTATTTTCATTTTCCTGATGTTGAGCATCTTTTCATACACCTGTTGGCCACCTGTACATCTTACTTGGAAAAGTGTCTTACTTGGAAAAGAGATAGTAACCTCTTATCAGAAATGGTTTGCAATTATTTTCTCCCATTCCATATGTTGTCTTCCATTCTGTTGTGGTTTCCTTTGCTGTGCAGAAGCTTTTTAGTTTTATACAGTCCCACTTGTCTACTTTTGCTCTTACTGCCTTTCTTTTGGTCACACTCAAGAAATCATTGGCAAGACCAGTGTTACAGAGCTATTCCCTAAGTTTTCTTATAGTAGTTCTACTGTTTCAAGCCTTCTGTTTATGCCTTTAATCCAGTTTGAGTATATTTTTGTGTATAGTGTAAGATAAGGGTCAATTTCATTCTTTGGCCTGTGGATATCCAGTTTTCCCAGCACCGTTTGCTCAAGAGACCATCCTTTCCCCATTGTGCAGCTATACTGGTCACAACAAGCAGCCCCCAGGCATTCAAACTGTGCCAGTTCTACAAGAGGCGAGATAGAAAACTGTCCCTTGGGCAGCCTTCCAAAGAGCCAGAATGTTGGATGTAGGCGCCACTCTGTGCTTTCCTCCATTCCAGGGCTGATCCGTGCTGGCTCTTGGGAGGGGCTGATATGGGTAAAGTGAAATTGCTCTTCTTACCTATGCTGCTGTTCTCAGCTTTGTGCTTGTGTGGGGTGCTGCAGTTAAACACTGACATTTAGGAATCCACAGACTTCATCCTGTCCTTCGTTGTAAATGGAGGATGTATGGCACAATGGGATAATTAAAATGATTTTGCTTCACTTTAGCCTCTTATAAATATTCCTGAGGCTGACTTGCATGAGTGGCTCCAGTGGAATTGGGAAATGCACAGACACTGCTGTTTTCTTATGTAGCTGCCACCTCCATATTCAAGCATCTTGCTTCTTAATGGAACCCCGTTACTTTTCAGATGTCAGGCAGCCATGTGCTTCAGAGGAATTTGGAGCCCTTTTCATTTGAAGAAGTGAATCTTGACCAATCAAAAGCGACCATAGAAATTCCGATCCCCTTGGCTAGCAATTGGCTTCATTAGGAGGATGTGATGCCATTCTGGCCAGTGAGATACGATGCAAAGCTAGAGGGCTTCTGGGAAGTTTCCTCATCTTAAATACAGGTACAAGGAAGAGGTTTTCTGTCTTCTGGCTTTCAACATTCAATTAATAAGGATGTAATGCTCACAGCCTGTCAACATCAATCATAAGGAGAAATAATTTGAGGATAAAATATAAGGATGGTAGAGATGAAATATGGAAAGAGCAGGTGACCTTCATGAGGGTATAGGGCTTCTGGACCACACCGGATGCTCTTTGTCTCCAGTTTCTCAGCTGTCACCCACATGTGTGGGAAACTCTGAGCACCAGGAAGCCCAAAGTCTGCTTGTGGTGGGAATCTTTTATAATGAACTGATTATGCAGGCACATTTCTGCTATGGGATCAATTGTAACTGTCAAAACTGCTGAGCCCCAGCAAAACGAGAGGCAAATCATAAATTGCTAAACCAAATTATTATTACTCAACAGTGTTGCAAGGCTGATGTGTCCTGCCTTCGGAGCAACTCATAGACCCACAGTCGCAGACACCGTCTGTCCTCGGTTAATATATTATATGGCATGGGTCAATCATCAGTATCTTACTTTAGCCAACTCTTCAGGTAAGCATCCTGTCAAAGCTTTGATGTCTATGGAAGCTTTGAAAGGTGATGTAAAGAAACTGCAGGTGTCTGTGTTCTTTTAATTTCAGGAATTCCAAAGGTTGGAGTCTTAAAGTCTCCTGGAGATATGGAGACACTTATTATGTCAGAAAGATAGAGAACCCTCTATTAAAAATTTTGTTAAGCTAAAATTCATATGGAATGACAAAAGACCCCGAATAGCCAAAGCTATCCTCAGAAAGAAGAATAAGGCAGGGGGAATTAAGCTCCCTGACTTCAAGCTCTACTACAAAGCAACAGTAATCAAGATAATTTGGTATTGGCACAAGAACAGACCCATAGACCAATGGAACAGACTAGAGAGCCCAGATATAAACCCAAGTATATATGGTCAATTAATATACAATAAAGGAGCCGTGGATATACAATGGGGAAATGACAGCCTCTTCAACAGCTGGTGTTGGCAAAACTGGACAGATACATGTAAGAGAATGAAACTGGATTACTGTCTAACCACATACACAAAAGTCAACTCAAAATGAATCAAATACCTGAATGTAAGTCATGAAACAATAGAACTCTTAGAAAAAAAATATAGGCAAAAATCTCTTGGACACAAACATGAGCAACTTCTTCATGAACATATCTCCCTGGGCAACAGAAACAAAAGCAAAAATGAACAAGTGGGACTATACCAAACTAAAAAGCTTCTGTACAGTAAAGGACACCATCAGTAGAACAAAAAGACATCCTACAGTATGGGAGAATATATTCATAAATGACATATCTGATAAGGGGTTGACATCCAAAATATAGAAAGAGCTCATGCACCTCAACAAAGAAAAAGCAAATAAGCCAATTAAAAAATGGGCAGAGGAGCTGAACAGACACTTCTCCAAAGAAGAAATTCAGATGGCCAGCAGGCACATGAAAAGATGCTCCACGTCGCTAGTCATCAGAGAAATGCAGATTAAAACCACAATGAGATATCACCTCACACCAGTGAGGATGGCCAACATCCAAAACACAAACAACAACAAATGTTGGCGAGGATGTGGAGAAAAGGGAACCCTCCTACACTGCTGGTGGGACTGCAAATTAGTTCAACCATTGTGGAAAGCAGTATGGAGGTTCCTCAAAAAACTCAAAATAGAAATACCATTTGACCCAGGAATTCCACTCCTAGGAATTTACCCTAAGAATGCAGCAGCCCAATTTGAAAAGGACAGATGCACCCCTATGTTTATTGCAGCACTATTTACAATAGCCAAGAAATGGAAGCAACCTAAGTGTCCATCAGTAGATGAATGGATAAAGAAGATGTGGTACATATACACAATGGAATATTATTCAGCCATAAGAAGAAAATAAATCCTACCATTTCCAACAACATGGATGAAGCTAGAGGGTATTATGCTCAGTGAAATAAGCCAGATGGATAAAGACAAGCACCAAATGATTTCATTCATCTGTGGACTATAAGAACAAAGAAAAAACTGAAGGAACAAAACAGCAGCAGACTCACAGAACCCAAGAATGGACTCACAGTTACCAAAGGGAAAGGAACTGGGGAAGATGGGTGGGAAGGGAGGGAGCAGGGGAATAAGGGGCATTACGATTAGCAGACATAATGCAGCGGTGGGAGGGGAGGCACGGGGAAGGCAGTATAAGACAAGTAATGATTCTGTAGCATCTCACTACACTGATGGACAGTGACTGTAGTGGGGTATGTCGGGGGGACTTGATAATAGGGGGTCTAGTAACCATAATTTTGTTCAAATGATTGTACGTTAATGATACCAAAAAATTTCTGTTAAGGCAATTATCCATTTTTAGGGTTCTGTCTACCTGTAATGATTTAATTTTTGTTCATTTTTACTCCAAATAGTAAAATATGATTAATAGTTTTACATCCTATGGTAAGTTCTATTTTTAGGTTACATTACGTTAATGAAATACAGAGCAATGCAATTCTTTTAAGATTATCTCCTCATATTTGTAAATGTTAATAGCTATGAGAAAAACAATAAAAATGTGACCTTTTTACTTTATGGATATTAAGACCAAGCATTTGGCTCTGCCTAGAGTTGTCTCCTGAGAATGACTTCCCAAACAAGGGGGTGCTCTCTTTTAATTTGCAGCTCCTTAGAAGAGTATTTCACTAACTCCCATATGTTACCACGGAAACATACATTCCTGGAGGGAATTTTTTTTTTGTAACTTCAACATTAAGATTAGTTCAATCTCTTTGTCTTTCTGAATTCACATTGAGTGAGATCATGAGGTCCTCAGAAATTCTGTGGCATGTCATGGGATGTGTTTCCAACACACCTTCTCTGTGGAAGTCTTCCCAGGCCAAATATTTTTGCTATTCTAAATAGAAGTACTTTCATTAGAAAGAATGCTATTAATCATTACTTGACAGCAATTACATAAGGCACAGTGAGCTGTCACCATTTCATACTAAGGAGAAGTCTGGGAGTAATTCAGATTTTTTTTTAAGAACAACTAACAATTGCTCGGCAGTGTTCCCCCACAGATGAAGAAAGCTGGGAAGAGATGGGATCCTTTCTTATAAGCCAAAATACTCATGTGTTTTTCCCTTGTTACCTATTGTTGTTTATATTTGATTATCTATTTCTCTAACTTTTGATGAGAAGTGGCTTGGGAACTGGGGAAAAGTGTGACTGTTTAAAAGTATAGATTTCCCTAATGCTAATCAGTCTGTTTCCCCCCCCCCCAAGATGAGGGTTTCTGTAATATGTTCGTTTTTTTCATTTATTCAACAAAGAACTAATGGGCATTTATTCTATGCCAGATAAGGTAGTAGATGCCAAGGGTGGGAGAGAAACATGCACATGAACAGTCCCTCTAGAAGTTCAGAGTCTAGTGTGAGTCAGTGTAAAAGTCCTTCCTTGGTGTGTAAAAGGTGTTCTTCTGCTTGTTGTTTATTTGTTGCACTCATCTCGTAAACTGGATTAAAGAACGTGTAGTCTTCCTTCAATGAATAGGGAAGGAATTGCAGTGAGAATATGTGTATTGATTAGGAGATTTCAAATGCCAGACCAAGAGAGCTGCCTCCTGCCCCACACAGCATCACAGACTGCAGGGCCAGGAGCTGAACTGACTGCCCCCTCCACGGAAGAGATGACTCGAGACTCATTGCCATGCACCCCTTTGGTCTGGCTGGATCATCTAGGGAAGTCCAAGGCTCCCAGACCATCCACTCTCCCACAAGTCTCATTTCCATAAACTTCTGTGTATCTCCTGTTCTATCTAAATCCCCATCCCTCTTCTTCCCTCTAAAACCCTTTCACTATGCTCTCTTAAACTGTAGGATCTGTGGTCAGCTCTCCTATATTTTTTGTTCTTTTTCTGAAATCCCTTGACCCCTTGCCTTATGAGAGCTTCCTCTGATACCCCTCGAATGAAGGTAGTTTTCTTTTTCATGGATTTAGGCAGCCCAGGGCCAGGAGAAAGCGTACGTACCCTGACTGTTCACCGTGGCCCTCCAAATTCTTCCTTTAACCAAGATAACTCTTTGAAATGCATGTCCTGTCACGGGATGAGCTGTAAACCTTCTTGACTGCTACCGTATGCGATCACCACACCCTTTACATGCTTGTACTGAAAATTTTCTTCCTCTCCACCCAACCCTTTTATTTTCTGAGTAACTTCATTATGCTTGGGAATGACTGAGCTGGGATCCTGAGTATATTGGCCAGAGAAGAGAATCCCTGTAAATAACTTAAAAAGGAAGAATTATTCCAGGGTAGCAAATGACTTAAAGAATCATTGGGAGATTTGGAAACTAACAAACAAACAAAAAAATCAATATATTAAACTTTCAACATTGACTCCCAAAGCCAGATGGACCTCCAAAGAATCTGTTGTCCTCCTGGGATTAGGAGGCTCCCAGCTCCAGAACAGCAGCTCTCCCATGATGAAAAAGCTGCCACTGCTAAGAGACTCACAGACTGTCTGCTTCCACCAGCACAATGGTTACTATGTTGGTACCGTTCTTGACACCACAAAGCTAGTGATTGGACACTGGGATTTCGGCACGCACGGCCCTTCCAACCCGACGGCCAGGAGGAATGGGAGCATCCAGCGTGTGGGGTCTGCCTTGGCTTTGCCTTCCAAAAATTCAGACAAAGAAGCCATCAGAAGAGGGGGAGCTTTCTCATATTGCCAAGACCAGATATTTTAGGATTACGTGCAATTACTGGTCCTCTCCTGCTTCCTCTTGTTATGTTGGAATAAGGATCCCTGTTTCTACTAATGCCAAATTCCTTGACTTTCGCCCTGGATCCTCTCTCTCCTTCCCTTCTCAGGGGCTTCTTTCTGTCGCCCGCACTGGTCCCCACATCATCTCTGTGGTGGTTAATTCCCATCAGCACACAGACATCCTACAGAATCGCCCATCTTAAACAACAAAAATCTCCCTTAACTCCCACAATTATGTCCTTTCTCTTCCTGAAACATGTCAAGCCTCCCTGCCCCCCTTTTTTTGGTGTCCAATTCTTTGCTTATATTCACCTGTTTGAGCCTGGAATATTCTCCCTTGTTCTTTGCATGGTTGTCCTATCCTCATAGCTAATGTCTCAGGTCAAATCAGTCAGTGAGACCTCTGCTTACCCTCTCTCCCATGTCCACCTCCAATTACTCTCACATTCACACTGTTTATTCTCTTTATAATTCTTAGCAAATTCTAAAATTGACTTATGTATTTACTTAGCTTGTTTAACTTCACTAGGATGTGTGCTCACAGTATATTCCCAGTCTTGCTCCCTTCTGTGTGTGTGACACATTGCTTGGCATACAGGAGAGATTTAGTACTTCTGTGTTCAATAGGTGAATGGGTGTTATGTACCAGGAGGAAGAAAATTATGAGGAGCATAACAGGGTGGGAGAAAAAAATTTGCCCTCTCATATTTCATTCCCTAGTCAAGGTTTTGAAACCTCACGAAGGGTAGGTGCCCCTCCTTCCCCTTCCTGTGGTGGCCTCCCCATACTGAGTACAGGAGTTCCATGGAGAGCAGTGCCCTGCATTTTCCTCCGAGCTCCTGTGGCATTTTTTTGATTTCTCATTTCAGAGAAGCTCTACATTTTAATGATTTCCTTGATTTATGGAGAAATATTTTGTTTGTTTATATATTATTTGTTTTCTGATTAATGACATAATTTTTCAGGTATCTGTTTTTCAACTGCCCCTGCCCACTTTTCTTTTAATCAAGTATCATTGATATACAATTGTACACTGGTTTCAAGCATACAACACAGGGGTTCAACAGTTACCCATATTATTAAATCCTCACACCCCCTCTAGTGCAGTTACTGTCTGTCAACATAGGAAGATGTTACAGGATCACTGGCTATATCCTCCATGCTGTGACCAACTTGTATCAAAACTGACTATTTTGTGCCCCTTTATCCCCCTCCCCCTCCCCCCAGCCCCTCCCCCCATAGTAACCATGTCACTTCTCACTGTCTATAAGTCTACTGCTATTTTGTTCATTTTGGATGTTTTATTCTTCTCTATTTTACTTATTTCTGCTCTGATCTTTAGTAGATCCATGCTTCTACTAACTTTGGGTTTCATTTGTTCTTCATTTTTTAGTTTCTTTAATTATGAGTTTAAACTGTTTATTTGGGATTGTTCTTTTTCCTTGAGGTGGGTTTCTATTGCTATGTGCTTCCCTCTTCAAACTGCTTTTGCGGTGTCCCACAAATTTTGGACTGTTGTATTTTTATTTTCATTTATCTCTGTGTATTGCTTAATTTCTGTTTTGATTTGTTCATTGATCCATGGATTATTTAGAAGCATGTTGTTTAGCCTCCATGTATTTGTGGGCTTTTTTGTTTTCTTCATGTAATTTATTTCTAGATTCATACTCTTGTGGTCTGAGAAGTTGCTTGATACAGTTTCAGTCTCTGAATTTTTTGAGATTCTTTTTGTGGCCTGGTGTGTGATCTGTTCTGGGGAAAGTTCCATGTACACTTGAGAAAAATGTGTATCCTGCTGTTTGGGTGGAATGTTCTGTAGAGATCTCTTAACCCCACCTGATCTAATGTTTTGTTCAGTGCCTCTGTTTCCTTATTTATATTCTGTCTGGTCACTCTATTGATGTGAGTGGTGTGTTAAAGTCTTCTAAAATAAATGTATTGCAGTCTATTCTTCTTTTTTTAGTATTTTTTTTACATATTTAGGTGCTCCTATATTGGGTGCATAGATATTTATAATGGTTACATCCTCTTGTTGAACTGACTCCTTTATCATTATGTAATGTTCTTCTTTGTCTCTTATTACTTTCTTTGGTAAGTCTATTTTGTCTGATATAAGTACTGCCACTCCTACTTTTTTCTCCCTATTTGCATGAAATATCTTTTTCCATCTCTTCACTTTCAGTTTATGTATGTCTTTGGGTCTGAAATGAGTCTCTTGGAGGCAGCATATAGATGGGTCTTGTTTCTTTATCTAGTTTGCCACCCTTTGTCTTTTGATTGGTGAGTGAGTAACAGATACACTTATCAACATGGACCTCAAAAATATAATTTTTGGAAGGAAAAAAAGTCATAGAAGGCTGAAAAGGAATTATTCTACTATACAAAGTTTAAAAGTATGCCAAACATACAAAATATGTGCCTTGGGAGACATATACATGGGAAGTATAAACAAATGCTTGAATATGCTAAATAAGAAATTCAAAGTAATGTTTTCCTGCTGCTGATGGGAGTGAATGGTCAAGTCTACACAGGGGCCTCATGGCCATACTTAATTTCTTAAACTGGGTGTTGGGTACACAGTTTTGTTTTACATGCCTGAAATATTTCATACTAAATGTAAAACCCTACTAGACTGAAATAAAATTGAGCAAGAAAAGATATTCTTCCTTGAAGAAAGTGAATATAAAGTTCAGGGAGACTTTCACTAGTACATTGAATAGATTTCCTGAAGACATAACATGTCAGTTTATAAGTAATCAATGAAAAAATAATTAGCATTGTCAATAATGTCTCAGATTTCTGCTATGATAATTTGGTATGCAGTATTTTTCCCCAAATTATTAATTCATGGTAATGATAATTTGGTATGCATTATTCCAGTTACTGAAAATGTTATTAACTATGTTTGTGTCTGTAATTATTTGTTGAAAGAAAATATTATGAAAATGTTAGGAGTAAAATGCAAGCGTAGCTAGAAGTGTTTGTAAGGAGACTGAATTTCTGATAGATCTGCATAGAATTTCAGTTGCAAAAGTTACCTGGTTAAAAGATAAATTCTACATTTTATAAATGCTTATGCATTTGACAGTAAATATTCCAAAGTCATTACACATGTCATTTAGTCCTCATGGACAACAGGTATTCTCTCATTTTACAGAATGCATAATCTGGGGAACAGAAGGGTGAAGTGGTCTTCCCAAGGCCACACTGCCCAGAAGAGGGGGGGTCACAACTGCAACCCAAGGTGCCCAGCCTCAAAGCTGGTCCACTGATGGAAGTTTCCCGCCCATCCCGAATAAATTGGCAGTGTAATAGGAAATCGTGTTTTTAGAGCTCTTTCAATTGTAATACACTGTAGTTCTGTGAGGAGGTGCACTCCGCGGGCACACTGCAGGCTCTGCAATTTGTGTCGTATTGCTAAATCTTCCTAAGAACACTACAAAGTGGATTCTGTTAGGATCATCTGGCATTGATGAGGACAGCGAGGTACAGAGAATGGAAACAGCTCTCCCGGTACCTCATGAACAAAGCGGACTCAGGCCTATAAAATTGGGTTGGAGCCAATAGAGCTTGCCTGGGAGACACCCGCGTCCTGCCACGTAGCTTGCCCTTCTCCTGCCCCTGGCCCTTCTCACAGGTGTGGTGCATAGCAGGGCCACCCGGCCAGACCCCACCTGGCATCCAGCTCAGTGAAGGTGAGTGACCGAGGGGGTGGGTCAGAACCTGCAGAACTTCCCGCACTGCTGTCCCTAGAACCCTCAGCTCAACCTCCCTCTTCCACTTTTTAGCTCCCACATCTGATGCTTAATACTGTATGATGCACATTAAATGTCATTAAGAGGGTAGACCTCAACTTTAGTGTACTTGTCACAATAAAATAAAAAATTAAAAACTCAAGTGATTTTCTCATCTGCAATTGTATGGATCTATAGAGAACTGACAGTGTAAATCTTCCAACTGAACCATTATTCCTGGTGAATATTCAAAAAGTATGCATGTCGTCCCTGAGCACTACCATGACTTTATATCACAGGCTGTGGAAGATACAAGTGAAGATCTCTTTGCAGAAAACTAAATCTGCTGCAGGGTACCCTGGAAACGGTGAAAGAGCACTTGTTAGTTAGTATGTAATCACCGTGATGGATTGGGGTGACACGCAAGGAAGGAAGGAAGAGACTTTGGACTGGGTGCTTTGGGAACGTGCCGGAGAAGATAAGGACTTGAGCACCAGAGGACAGGGAGGGATGGGTGCGGGAGAATTTGATGCAAGCAGGGGAAGCAGACAGGGGAGGATGGTGAGGGTGCAGGCGCTGTGCTAAGCAGGGTGTGTGCGGGGTGGCTCAGAGCTTTTTCTGGGAGGGGTAGTGCAGATACAGGTTCCTGCTCGTCTTTGCAGTCTTCACAGCCTTTTTTCTCTTTGGTAAACATTTTTGCTCTGTTCATTTCTTTGTCTTAATAGCTGTAATCTCTGTCCATCAACAGTACTATTTATCAAATAATAATTACCTGCACTTTATTTATAGATTTAAAAAGTTAATTAGCTTATTTTTTACAATATGCATTAATTCTTGATAAAGAATAAATGTAGCAAGTGGTTCATTCCAAGCAAAACCATTTTCAATGTTCCCCTGGGAACCAGGCTTTCTTTGGGTATTTTTTCCTCAATATTCCTTATGGCAATAAGGTAATGCTGTCCTGATACACAAGACAGAGGTGATTCCCTGTTTTGGAATAGCTTTTGGTCAACTTGTGGAAACATAAGACAAATGAGATAAATTGTAAAGTAACATGTATGCATATGGTACACTGTAGATTGAAACAGTGATGGCAAGGGAATATAAAATGAAAATGTTTTTCTGGATGCCAAACTAAATTCCATATATTGCTTTCTTTTCTGTTACAAAGCTATGGTTTAACAATTTGACAAATTAGAAGCAGTGTGTATTAACAGAGGTTTCAGAATGAACTTTCTTCCCTGCATCAGATCAATAAAATCAATAGCCTGACCTAGAGCTCAGCTGTTTGAAGTTAGACAGGTGACAGGATAGACATGTAAGTTGTTTTGTTTGTTTTTTCGTGGTTCTTGAAGCAGAAAACAGACCAGATAAAGCAGAGTTTCAAGGATACAAATCAACAATGTGGCTAACAGGTGCCTCAGCCCAGTAATAAGAATTTCCTGCTACACATTACTCTCCTCTTTTAGAGGACAGTGACCCTCATTTCCCTCTGGCTAATCATTGATGTCAGTGAATCTAGTCTGTAAGCTGACCATGCTGTCAACAAGATGTTTATTTCAAATTATGATATGTTGTGCATTTTATTTATTTGCTACAATAATTTTTTGAGGAAATGATAAGGAATTCCATAAAGTAATATTCTATTACTACCACTATTTGAGAAACTTTTCTGTTGAATGGATTAGTGGTTCTCAAAGTGGCATCCCTGGACAAACTACACCAATAAGAATTTGCTACACATGTAAATTATAAGGCACCACCCCAGAACTACTGAATCAAACATTCTTAGGTGGGGCCCAGCAATCTGTTTTAACAAGCCCAACAGCTTACTCTGATGTACTCTGGACTTGCAAACAATGAAATAGTTCCTACTGGGGAAGGCACAGGATATGGTCTGTTGGTGATCACAACAGAATCACTGGGGTGTTTGTTTAAAAATGCATATTCTTGTACCATGCCCTCTCTCCCCCAAGCGTGCTGAACCTGAATCTATGCTTTTGGTACTTATCTTCTGCATTCCCAACTAGTCTACCAGCCATTTCATGTACATCATGAAGTTTTGCAATCCTTTTTATAGCAGTCACGATATATGTAATATATATATTATGTGTATGTGAAGGGGTATGAGTAAGTTTTAAAGCAATGTTATAATCTATCACTTAAGTATATCACATATTATACACTCAATAAATAATAGGCAGAAGGATAGAATGGAAATATTGCTTTCTTATCTCCTGGGGAGAATTAATGATTGGGCCCATTCCCACCTTGAGGGGACATTAATTTTTCAGTTATAAATAGTGCTGTTTCCAGAGAGTTAATGTGCTATTAATAACTTAACATCTCTATGACTTACCAGCTCTGTGACACTGTAAAGTTGCTTAACCTCAGTTTCCCATCTGTAACATGGAATTTCTCTTTGCTAAATTTTAGGATTTTAGCTTTGTCATCTCAAAGAGACCTTTCTGACATTCCAGTCTAAAGTAGTCACCCTAACAGTCCTTGTGTGGGACTCAGTGTCTATTCTTTCTTATTTATTGATTGCCTGATTGGTTTTTATTGGGATGTATGATGCAGGAGAGCAGGAAGATTGCTTATTTTGTTCACTCTTGTGTAATCAATAACTAAAACATAATAGGCATTTCATAAATATGTTTTGAATGAAGCATTGATTTGTAAGACAACATAAATAGCCTGGTTCCCAGTAAGTAGTTGGAATGTGATACTGAAAGTACATATGAGGCACTAAGGAACACAGTGGAGTGAGTTGTCAAATGCCTTGTCTGATTTTTTGAGATGATCATATGGTTTCATCCTTCCTTTTGTTAATGTAGTGTATCACATCGATTGATTTGCTGATATTTAACCATCCTTGCATCCCAGAATAACCTGGTTGTGGCGAATGATCCTTTTAATGTACTGTTGAATGTCAGTTTGCTAATATTTTGTTGAAGATATTTGCATTTATGTTCATCAAGGATATTGGTCTGTAGTTTCCTTTTTTTTTATAGTGTCTTTGTCTGGTTTTGGTGTCAGAATAATGCTGGATTTGTACAATTGCTTTTAAATCAGTTAAGAAGAAGAAATATTTATTTACAGTTACACAGTTACTTTTACCAGCCTTTTTTTTTTTTTTTCAGTGTGGTTCAAATTACTGTCTTGAATTTGATCACTTTGGGCTCTGGTGAAACTTGCTGATTTAGAAAACCCTTGTCATTTGCTATGCTTCCTGAATAGATTATTGGTGTAGATATCACAGCCAGTAATTAACATTTAAAAGATTCGTGTTTTCTCCCCAGTGTCTTTTATAGCAAGAATGAAAAGACATTGATTTGGGTTCTTATGAGCAAAAAATGAAAATGAAAGGCAAGTGGCTGAAATGTTCAATTCCAGTCTTCAAAATAATTGGATTAATTCTACGTTGCACCAAGAAGTTTCAGGCCTCTCTACATTACTTGCATGGGCCAATATTAGGCAAGTTGATAAATTGTATTCAGTGCCTTAGCTGGTGCAACAGATGAAGAACTTTGGGAGTTTATATTCATATTAATGAATTCAGCTCTGCCAAAATCATATTTGGATTAAAAGCAGTCCAAAATAGTCAAAATCCTTAAAGAACCATTCCTCAAATATTCTCTAGATTAAAACTGAAACAAAACCACATTAGTTAATGGAGTCCTCCAACTCCTTCAAGGTCTGAGGCATCTCTTCTTTTTCTGTCTGACATGTTTGTCACCTCTGCTCTGTTGAGTTCTTATGCTGGGTGTAGGGACAGTGGTGAGAGGAGGGCTGTGAATCAGACTAATGTATTTCCCTTGAAAGAGAGTTGGGATAGAAAGAGAGTTGAGAAAGGAAGTCCTGTGGTGTTTCTGGGGGATTTGTAATTTTGAAATTCTCTATTTCTCCAATTCTCTAAGACATAGTGCTAAAATCATTGATACCTTCCTTCTCTCTGATTAATGTTGTAATGGTTCCATTTGGAAATGCACAGTGCGCAATTTTTGTGTTTGGTTTCCATAATCTCAGACTGAAAGGCAGTTGGTAAAAGACTTGCAGGTTATAAGGCCCTAAATTCTATTCTGTGCTTTGTGGGGAGGATTTAAAGATCAGGACATTTCATGTGTTGAGTCCTTCATGTTGATCAGAGCCACCATTTCCTCGGCCGCCTAAAACCTCCTTGTCACTTATGTCTAATAGTAGCAACTAGTTCTTGTGCCAGAGCTTTCCCTCCCTGGGCTCCGTGTTCAAGATGACTGCAATCCATAACTTGATTTGTGGTTTTGCCACTTTGTTGTCAATGGCTACTAGTCCCTGGAATGTGAAGCTGATTTTTACTTCTATCTGACCCACTTCACCTACATCACTTCGATTCTTTTGCCTAAATTCTACCCTGGTAGCAATTTCTCTAATTGTGGTATCCTTCAGTTGCAAAGAAACAAATTCTGGCTAACTTAGGAAAAAGCAATTATTCAAAGCATAAATTCTTCTTTGCTCATAGAATAAAAAGGAAACATGAACTATGAGGGCAGGTCAGGGGACCAAATAGCAGGGAGTTTTGAACTATCTCTAGGGTCTTTCCATCAGTTAATTCCAAATGCCCTCTGACCTGATGAATCTTGGCTCAAGATTCAAACTGTTGACTCAGTAACATCCTTATTCACTGTGTGGCAAGGGTGGGAAGGAGTGTCAGGAAGACGGGCTTGTGACGAGCACTTCCTGCAGCCACACATGGAATGGGGTAGATCATGTCTCAAAGAAATGTTGTTGTAAGGCAGAACAAACAAATGCTCAGATTACCTGCTAATGGTTTGGCCACTCATAACAGCTTTTCTATTTTTGAAAGCGGGCTACAAGTGTTTTAAAATATATGGATCATATAATGCTTAGAAGATAACTTTCTTGTTACATGTTGCATCTATTTCCTAGATAGAATTGTTGGCATGTGCAAAGTATCTAGAAGAATAGCATCCATGTCTCTGTCAAAGTCACATAACTATTACTAATACTGTTACTAATTAAAAGTATATAATTACATAGAGGAGTGTGTAGTTCAACTAGCTTCCTTAAACTCTGGGGATGATGGAATAAGGCAAGTGAAAGGAGGAACAAAAGCAAATGTACTTGCATTACAGGGGAAAACATTAGTGCTAGACATATTTTAAAAAGTGAGATTCCTAAGTTTATTAATGGAGAAGAAAGAAGCTTCTCAGCAGGCATATATTGAAAACAATAACAACCTCAGCAGGAGTCTCGAAGGCATATAATTAGCTGATAGAAAATAAATGATTTAGACCAATAGTTCCCAACTCTGGCTGTGTATTAGAGTCATCTTTTTAAAAGCACAAAAGGCCCATCACCCTTCCCAGAAATTTACTAGTGGGGCCCCATAGGACAGCTATGTGGTACAGCCCTGTGGACTCCATTCTTGTCATGCCCTTGGAGTTGTGCAGTGCACGGTCAGCTAGAAGCAGTGGCCTGACCATCAGCATCTTACAAAGCTCCTCAGGGTTTTTTTTTTTTAATGCCTAGCCAGACTTGCAACCACCGAATCAACCATCCCCTTGTTTCTTATTCATACACCCAGTTTTAGAGTGCCGCCTTGTGATTGTCAACCTTCTCTTTGTCTGAAACACAGTCTCACCTGTCTACAAGTGTGATGGGTGCAATTGGAAGCACTGAGCATTCGGAATTATCTGCTTCAGCCTTATGACCCATGGCCGACCCTGAGCACTGTGTCTTATTCCAGGGCAAGTGCAGGAAGAGCCATATTCGGGGCATGCCTGGTGGCATTGAAATACTCAGTTCTGTGAATGGTAAATGACTAATTTTGGTTTATATGAAGTAATAGCATAGATAGACGAGGCCTCAGTAAGTATAAGTAGTTAACCTCTGTGTGTCCAGCTCAGTGCTTACTACCCAATCATCTCCCCGATTTGCTTTATATTCTTTTTTTTTTTTTTGGTGTGAGTATAGGACATGTACATTAATTTAGAAAGTAAGAAAATAAAAAAAAATTCAGGTGATTCACAACCAAAACTTTTAAAGAGAGATATATTTGTTTTCCCCCCATTTTGTCTTTGAAGTATGTCTTATATATTATGTAGACATAAATGCCGAAAGGGTAAAGATAAAATATTGGAAAAAATTGTCAGTCTCATAAGAAATTATATGTCATGGCTTGGTGATGTTGACACTTATTTCAACAGTTGCACTTTTATTTTAAATTTATAAAGCTTTCTTTTTGTGGGTTGGAATGTTAGTATAACTATTGAATTTCCTGTCATTTGCTGAGACTTGGATTTTTCAGAAATAGGATTGTTTGGTTGATTGACGGATGCTGACTTTGCCTTTATTATATGCTTATATTGAATCCTTAATATCTTGTTTTATGGAGGACCAACTGTAAAAATTTGGAAAGCTCACAATTTGTGAGATGTTCAAGCCTCTGTCCTAAGAGGTAGAAATGAAGATACTGATAGTAATTAAATTTCAAAGAAAGTAGCCCTAACTGCTGTGATAAATTCTATGTGTATTGTGTAAGACTGGCTGAGTTTATAGCTGGACTGAGACAACTTTATACTGATCTCTGGGAGTGTCCGGAAGTCCTGTACTGGTACTCAGGCAAGATAAGAATGGAATGTACTAGTTAGTGATTTGTTATGTGCTCTTTAATGTTCAAAACAGTCTTGGAGGCACCACGGCTGGTTGTCTACACTGTTGAGGGATGTATGACTGATGGTTTTCACCTAATGTGACCATTACACTGCCTGGGGTGGTAATGTGACCAGCAGGATATAAAAGATCTCATTGTAAACTTGTGCCTAAGGGCCCCTGAAATCAAGGTAAGTCTGTGTTACTGAGAAAGGGCCCCTGGAGGGCTGTGCCTGCCAGTCTCTGGTCCCCCATGGTTTCTCGGGCATCGCCCTTGACTTTTATGAAGCCATAAGGAAGACAGTGTGTGGTGTCGCCAGTCCTTTCATTATTTGCCTGTGTCATTGATGGACAGACTAATGGCATTTTTCTCTACTCATTAGGTTGTCAGGAACGAATAAACAAAAAGTGTACCTAAATATCAATTATAATCTGGTATACACAGCACTGTTCTTAATTTGAATGCATGGTTTTAAATCTACATTTAACTCTTTGTATACTACTTGCTTGTCACGCTTGTTATTTTTGTACTTATGTCTTTGTCCATCAAAAGCATCTTACAGGTTTTGAACTATAAGTTGTCTTCTTTTTGTGACGCAAGGTGAAGTACAATGTAAAGCCCTGGTGACTTTCACAGGGTTTGTTCAGGTGATGTGCAGATTGTCGTAGTTTGAGAATGTTGGTCAAATTCTAGCCCATTTGTCTAGCATTTAAGTCAGCCTTAAATAGGTTCTGGATTCTAAAGGTTTCTTTCCACATTATAATAAAAAAATGAGATAAGAGTAATTTTTCTGGTAATGTTCTTAAAGTGAAATTGTCTTTGATTTGCTAACAATGAAAAATAGTTTGCCTTAATGTTACCTTTTAACTTGCAGTTTACTCTGTGTGACTGCTTATATCCTATGCTAAAATGTTATTAATCAATCAATTAATTTTTAGTGTTTTACATCCATTTAGTGCTAAGAAATGTTTTTAATAACCTCACAGAAATATATTTAAACTTTTTCTTTCCAAAGGATTTGTTACCATTTCATTTCAAGATGTCATTTTTATTTAATGGAAAGATGTAGTTCCCTATTTAACTTACATGCTGCTAAACATCTTTTAAAAGTACTTTATTTGTAAATCCTGGTAGAACTTTGTCACATAAAATGGAAAAAAACTATAAATGGGCAGATTAAAATAAGTGCACTTTAAAACAGGATGTTCAATTTTCCCACCTCTTTAGAATATTATTTTATAAATTCCACAAGATAAATTTTTATGTAGACTGTCAGCATTTGGAAATATTGCAGTTTTTTTTTTGCCCAAAATATTTGTTTGCCCATGAAGTTATATTATGGCATAAATATGGTGGTGTATCTCTGCTTTTGCTTTACTTCTAGCTGTAGGATGATGGTCAGAGAGTTTAGAACCTGTAGAATCTTGTTTCCCCCAGGAATGACATAAGGAAAGGCAGATATTCTTATGTAGCAATTCATGGTGTTCTTCCTTGCTTATTTAATGTATTGAAATTTTTCTGAGAAGTTTTAATTAGCCAAATTACATTTTAAATATATCAACAGAAACCCACTAGTCAAAGGAATCATTCGTTACTGATTATAATAACAATAATTTTGTAAGATAAAAACATCATTTGTAGTATAAATCTTCATTCCCAACATTTTTTGGCTTATATATTCAGATTTTTCATCGATTCACTTTTGAGGTCATCGTACATATTTGATCTTGGTTTGTATTCCTCAAAGTATCAAATGTTATGAATCTTTGCTGTGGATGGGAGAAGGACTTTGTATGTTAGAGATTCTCCATGGAGTTGAAATGGAGAGGAGCAGTACATTGGCAAATGTGGAAGGTACATGAAGACATGATTCACTGCTGCTTCCTCAATAAAACTCTGCTGAGAAATATTCAATCGCTAATGACAGAAATCCAACATACACCAACCTGAGCAAAACATGGATTTAAAAAAAAAATAGAAGCACAAGAGGTTCGCTCACAGAAAGAAAGGAAAACTCGCGGAACCAGGACAACGACCTGGATCTTAGCGACGTGAATGGGCACTGAAATGTCACTCCTGTTTTTGTTCTTACTTCCTTTCTGTTGGCAGGCTTCATCTTCTTGGGCTTCTCCCCATGGCCAGGGTTAGGATCCATGAGACAGCCTAATCCCAGCCAGTTCCTACCCGTGAATCCTGGGGAAGACTGGTCACGAATCCAGCTGAGTTATGCTTGGGTGTTAGGATTGCTCTGTGCAGTGACATGGACCCATCCTGGGACAATGTTAAATTACAAAAATTCACCTGAGAAAATTTGAAGATCTAATTGGTTTTATTAAACAATCCATGATTCAGGCAGCATTCCATCTAGCAAATAGAAAGGAGATCCACTGAGTTGCAGAGAAGGACAAGTTTTTTAAAGGCAGAGAGGGAGTGGAAGAAAGGAAATTATTAGCCAGGGGTGCATTGTTTCAGGCAAGGTTGCTGTCTCTCCTAAGGGGAATGGAAAGGGACTTTCAGTGGATCACCTCCTAGTGCTGACCAGGAAATCCCAGGCTGGCTGGTTAAAGGTCGCATTTCAGGGAGAGGCCGATGCTGCTGTTAGGTTAGGTATTGTGTCTTGGTGGGGTTTAGCATACGTGATCCCATTTGGGGAGTGTCTCCTTTTGAAGAGCAAGAAGGTGGCGGGGGGAGAATAATATTGGCTGTTCCCTCCAGAACAACATGCTTGGGGTAAGGAGGAGAAGTTAGTATAAAAGAAAAGGGTAGCAATTGCCAGAAGGTAGAAGGTAGTTCTAGACAGAGAAAGCCATTGTGTGGCAGCTTTTACATTGGATTCATTATGGGTACAGTGTGAAAAATAATTCCAAATTAACTTAATTTCTTTACTGATAGGATGAACCGAGTAGTAAAGTGTGGAATGACTGAGATAATTTATTTCATCGAATTATTTTGCCAAGTACCCCCATCTCCTTCTGAATAAACTGTAATGTGGCCTGAATGACAACACTTTTGGATGAACTGCTAATTTGAATAATCTGATGCCAATCTGAAGTGAGCTTTCTAGTAGTGGTCCCTAAAAATCAGTCTTTGCACAATGAAATGTTGCTTTTGTAAGTGTTTTTAATGAAGACAATAATTCAACTTTTACTAAGAGCATCTTCTGGGCAGGCACCATTCTAGGCTGTGCTGATTCAAAGCATACTAGATAAATTCCATCCCCCAGGGAGCTCACTGTCTATTAGGGAAGACAAATACATAAGCTAATAATTACCTTAAGAGAATATTATCTTTAGGCATATTATCCTGATTTGAGGTGATATTATAAAGGGGCTCGCAGACATGGTGACACTGAGATGAACCTTGGCATAGTCAGTGTGGAAGGACAGAAGATAAAGTCTAAGTAGAAGGATTGATTGCACAGGCCATGGAGTGGTAATACACATTCAGGCACTGCAAGTAGTTTGGTATGTCCAAATATCTGTTAAAAATGGAAGTGGGATCTGCATGTATATAAAGTAAAGCAAATTATGCATGTTTGGAGCACACATGAGATCTGTTTGGGGGGGTAAAGGGAGATACAGCTAAACGGTGGTAACCAGATTTTAAATAGACTGAGAGACTGAGAGGAAGTTCATTGCTTGTTAATCAGGGTAGCAACATGTGTTCAGAAAGATCATTGGGATGGTTCCAGTGAAAGCAGAGTAACAGCATCTCTATGCTGTTCTAGTAATTGAACTCAGTTGTAACCCATGAAGAAGGGCTTCTCAACACAGCTACATTAAAGCAGGTAGCTGAGAGTGGAAGCTGTCCCTTGGCAGAGGTCCAAAAGGACTGTGGAAACCCCCTGGGAATATATCAGCAGCGCCTCCTTTGAAGTAGCCAGGTCCTGGAATGCCGGGGAACTGTGCGAATGTCCTGGAACACCTGGTGCCCCCATAGACTGGCTAGTGAAGAGATGAATGAGGAAGCAGGTAGCCAGTCCCTTTCTCCTCCCTGCAAGCTGAACTATGGGGAAGATAGATTATAGCAAGTGAAAAAGACAGGTTGTGCAGTTGGTGATTAGCTAGCTGCTAAATCAAATGGTACACACACACACACCCATATAAAGGGCTTCACTTCAGGTCATTGAGACTCTGTGATGTGCCGAGTGGTGGCCTTGGGAAGGTACTGAAGGGAATGCCTGGAAACAAAAATCCGAGTCGCCGCCTGACCCATCACCCAATCAGTCACCCAATCAACTGCCCTTGTCTTGAACTATCTGCAGTTGAGAGCCGGTCTAGAAAAAAATCAGCCCCCTTTGAGAGAATTGTTTAATGGTGAGCACAATGCTCCATGATACTCTGTCTTCTGCTCTCTCTGCTCAACAAGCTGAGGGGAGCTGGGGTGCAGTCAGGCCGCCCCTGCCTTGGCTGCCACCTCCTAAGCTCTCTGCAGAGGGTCAGTTGAGGCAAGCTGGACTCCTGACCCACCGAAACTGTGGGGTGACAAATGTGTGTCGTTTTAAGCTGTTCAGTTTGTGGTAACTTTTACACAGCTATAGAAAATTAATACAAATATATATCCAGTTATTGATTTCTGACCTTTACAGTCCCATAGGTGGCCTGGTCCAATAAAACAGTGACTTGAAATACGGGGTGAAGTTTAGGGGTTTGTCCCCAGAGAAATGATCAGTGTTGCTGATGTCAGGAGAGAAGAGGCTCTAGAGGGGGGCAGAGAGCAAATCCGGGGCAGCTGTGTGTGTGATCCTTGCTGAGAAACTTCGTGCAGCAATGGGGAAACCGGGGGGGTGGGGGGGTGGGGGGTCGGTGAAGCATCAGAGCAGCGGAATTTAATTTGCGTATTAAGTTGATCACTTGGTGGTGAGAAATTAAGGTTCTTGGAAATGTTGGAGCTGAGAGATAGACATAATTAAATGGAGAAGATGAAGGCTAGAATGAACAAAATGGATAATGGAGGGGACTGATTTTCTGAATGTACTGTCAGTACAGATTTCTTTGCTTTAGCAACCCATGAAATTCAAGAGGTTGAGAAGGAGAAACTGGCCCTGAGGCTGTCGACTTACATGGCAAAGGGGAGAGATGATCCTAAAATGTAGTTTTCAACAGGTAAAATTGTTCTCCTTATAGATATAAAATAAACGCATGTCCAACATTTCATTTTAACTCATTAGCTCATTTAACTTGCTAATGTACTGAATAGTAAGATGTTATAACTGGTTCAAAGAGTACATGCAAGACGCAGGTAGTCAGGAATGCTGACATGCGTGTGCTAACATGCAAAATTTAGCCTTGAGGCCAATAAAATAGAATGTTTAGAATAGTTTCTATAGGGTAAAAATCAAACTGTTCAAAATTAATTTATAATTCTATGGACAAAAATAATTACTTTCAGCATTCTTCAACTTACATAGTTGTAAAATAGCCAAAGGCAAGTGTACAGACCCAGTATTACATTAAAAAGATGTCCTGTCTTCAAAATTCCCCAGACAATGGTGCCTATAATGAGTTCAGGAGACAAGTGAGTTCCGACAGGCGTCCGGGATAGAGAAAACAGCATCTCATGGTGAGAGAGAAGCTCTCCCTTCCCGGCCGTGATCTGTGGGGCAGAGGCAGGTCCCAAGTCAGTGTTTTTCCCTCTCACAGGCCCAAGTTTGAATGAGTTCAATGGGGCAGGAACCTCAAACAGGCCAGCAGCCAAGAACTAGAAGTGGTGGTGCCTTTTCCCAGGCGTGGCCCGAGTCAGGCTGCAGCCCCGCAGGAGAACTGGTGCCTCGGGCATCCGTCACTAATGGACTAACCTGGTAGCAAGCTGTGGAGCCAGTAGCTCCTCAGGCAACCACCAGGATTTTTTAAAAAGAACTTGGATGAGTTACTGATTTAACATATTAGCTTAGAAATGTCAGTGAGTTAACACAGCAGAAGTTTATCACCCAGGTAAATTACAAATGGTAGTTGGAGGTGGGAGAAGCTCCTATCCACACAGCCATTGAGGCACCGGGGTGTGAGCACATGGCTTTGAAGGTTGCTCTGTCTACCTGTCAGCATTCAGTGATGCCAAACCTTACCTCCGTCTGCATTCCATTGGTCAAAATTAAGTTAAATGGCCCCACTGAGATGGAAGAGGGCTAAAATCCCTGGCCAGGTAGATGCCTTCAGTGATCTCCAATAACCGAGAACCCTGTGGGCAGCAAACACAAATGTTTGGAGGACAGGGAGCTGTCTCTAGCACCGCACCCGAGAATTATCCACGACCAGCTGCTAAGTCAGTTCCCAGTATTGTTCTTAGAACTGCCCGTTTTTCTGGTTTACCAGAACACAAGATTTAGAAGCAAGAGTCCCTATGATTCTTTTAAATGACCATAAAATATCAGCGTCAAGAGATCTCAGTAGGATGTGACTAATATGCTGTAAATCACTTTGTGCATGCGGCAGCCCTATCAAGGGGAGAGCTGTATTCAGAAAAAGATGTTTGTGAAGCCCCAGGAGCCCATCCGAAAAGAGTAAAATTATTCTTGTAACAAACTTAACTCTGTAGATTCTTAAAATTAGCTTCCTCCCACTTTATATAAAAGTGATTCCTCTTCTCACTCAAGGAGAAAAGCTATGTTTGAATTCTGTAATGGATGTCCTTTTTCACATTCAAATAGTAATACAGATTTTTTTCTGTTGCATTAGCCAGGAAATAGAAAGAGGTGGCATCGTCAGGCTCCGCACTGAGGAGTTGAATAAAGGGACTCCCAGAGCGGCGGGACAGAATTAGGGACGTCCACAAGGAACCGTGAAACACCCTGGGCTCGCATGAGCAGGAAGCTGGTGGTGTCAGGGCAGAGCCCAGGGGGGTCAGCGTATGGGGACCTGCAGCGGCCCGTGGAAGGTGAACAGCATGGCCATTCGTTCAGCTGTAGCTAACTTTCAGCTTTAATCATTTCATCTGAGAATTTCCTCTATCAAGCTCAGAAAAGGAGCCATAAACAGCACAGTGGCTAAGGGCGTGCATCCGAAGCCAGACTGCCTAGATTCAGAGGCCAGCTTTGTCACTTTAATTTGTTGGTTTTTAAAATGAATCTCTTTGTGCCTCAGTTTTCCCATATCAAAAATGTAGATCTGCCTCTTGTTGCTGAAAGGCTTAAACAGGTTAAGCTAAGTAAACTCGTAAAGCAGTGTCTGATACAAGTGCAGTCTAACTTTTACCTACTTTATTAGGTCCCTTGCATTCTTATTTTATTATAAATAATAAACGCATGCATCAGCTTGCTTCATACTACTTCAGGCATTTTTATAGGTGTTAAAGTAGATTAGCATTGGGAAGAGCCTGTGAAGTGGGTAGGTTTCTGTCTGCCTGTATCTCCTTGGGGAAGCCCCTCTCCTCCACTCTTAGACCACTCACATGGTTTAGGTTTAGTTTGGTCCAACAAGCTGTCAGAAAATTGACACTTGAACTGAATAAGCTAACTAGAGGCCTCCTTTTGAGTGGTCCTGGAACTGACACTACATTGAATCCTGGGATGACTAGCTATAAAGATGATCTAAACTTGGATGGTTAGCAGCCATCTTTCTATTCTCCTTGAGAATGAAGACTTCAGAGAGAAAAGCAAGACAGAAAACAGAGAACTCACCAGTCACACGAACCAAGAATCTCATCTTCCTGTCTTCTAGTTAAGAAATGGGTGCCTCTTATTTTCAACCCAAAATCGTAATTTCACAATTCTATTGCATTTTATCTTCAGTATAGTCATTAAAACTTTCTATTTTCTAGCTCTGGTATGAGACATGAAATTTAGAGTGTTCTGTGCTGACACTGTGACACTGATAGCTGGGAGCTCAAATCTGTAAAAATTTAAATTGTAACATGAGAACCAATGTGGAGGATCATTGTGATGACATTAATCCCTTAAGCAACTGCAGGATAACCGTTTTTTTTTTAATTGTGAAATGATTATCACAGTAAGTTTAGTTAACATCCTTCAACATACATAGTTACAAGTTATTTTTTCTTGCAATGTGAACTTTTGAGGTTTTTTCTCTTAACAACTTTTCAATACACAAGACATTATTGCTCACCATGCAACGAACAAGTTCCAATACAGTGAACAAGCTCCCACAAGGTGAACAATGCAAGGAACATAGTGAACGAGTTCTCACAAGGTGAACAATGCAAAGGCAGTCATATCAGAGAAACTAATTCAGTTACTATAATCAATCAAGTCAACTATGATTATGCATATGATTCTTATACTTAAATTATAAGTGAATCCCATATTTCCCCCTTTTTTGTTTTAATTGACGCAAATGCATATGCATATATTTGTGGAAGGTACCAGAATAATGATTAGCTGGGCTCGGCCTGTGACATAGCTTGTCACAGGCAATGTCTCTCTTGTCTGGAGGGGTGGGGTTCTATGCCTCACCTCAGTTGGCCCCCACGTTACTCACCTGAGGTCCCTTGCGACTGTGCTTGTCTTAGGTTGTTCCTCCCATGAGGAATCTTACCCGTCTCTGCTAACCAGCCATCTCCTGGGACCAAACAGGGAGATAAAATATGAAAGAGAGGACAG
Source organism: Smutsia gigantea (assembly GCA_032199065.1). Classification (NCBI taxonomy): domain Eukaryota; kingdom Metazoa; phylum Chordata; class Mammalia; order Pholidota; family Manidae; genus Smutsia; species Smutsia gigantea. The sequence continues at coordinate 225,786 of JAVSCE010009593.1, forward strand.
CCAGCAGCTATAATTCTGGATAAAATCACAATATACATAATTATTTTCTTGCAGCAAATGCAGGTGGGGAATCAGTATATGATTTCACAAAGTTGTTTAAAAGGAATCACTTATTTCTTGAAGTTAATTCTTGAAAAGTAGCATATGCTTGTATTGGCTTTAAAAGACCAACAGCTGCCTTCCGCACACGCACTAGGAGAACAGGAATACAAATGCATGACAGTATTAGACCTACAATTATAGGCCATATCCAATGAAACAAAGAAAACCAATTTAACAATCCAGGCATTTAGGAAAACTTATCAATAACATGGAATGTTGTCTATTTGATCTTGAATAGTATGCGAAAAATCAGACAAATTAAAACAACACATCCCTGGAAAATGTTCACATCCCATATGTTCTTTTTTTTTTTAATCACTTATTCTTTTATTAGCTTCTCCTAAGTATTCTTTTTTTTATAATTTATTTTGGATCATTAATCTACAATTACATGTGCAATATTATGATTATTAAACTACCCCCTTCATCAAGTCCTCCCCACCAACCCCATTACAGTCACTGTCCATCAGCATAGTGAGATGCTATACAGTCACTACTTGTCTTCTCTGAGTTGTACAGACCTCCCCATGCCCCCCACAACATTACATCTGCAATCATAATGCCCCTTTTTCCCTCTTATCCCTCCCTTCCCACCCATCTTCCCCAGTCCCTTTCCCTTTGGTAACTATTAGTCCATTCTTGGGTTCTGTGAGTCTGCTGCTGTTTTGTTCCTTCAGTTTTTTTCTTAGTTCTTATACTCCACAAATGAGTGAAATCATTTGATACTTGTCTTTTTCGGCTTGGCTTATTTCACTGAACATAATACCCTCTAGCTCCATCCATGTTGTTGCAAATGGTACGATTTGTTTTCTTCTTATGGCTGAATAATATTCCATTGTGGATATGTACCACCTCTTCTTTATCCATTCATCTACTGATGGACACTTGGTTGCTTCCATTTCTTGACTATTGTAAATAGTGCTGCAATAAACATAGGGGTTCATCTGTCTTTTTCAAACTGGGCTGCTGTATTCTTAGGGTAAATTCCTAGGAGTGGAATTCCTGGGTCAAATGGTATTTCTATTTTGAGTTTTTTGAGGAACCTCCATACTGCTTTCCAAAATGGTTAAACTAATTTGCATTCCCACCAGCAGTGTAGGAGGGTCCCCGTTTTTCCACATCCTTGCCA